>VWZD01001096.1:0-39263 GCA_013396695.1 Sakesphorus luctuosus | reverse complement strand
GTATTAAATGGATATAATATTCACTTTGAGGTCTTATTAAGGGTTATCAGGAGAACTGGCAGCTTCACACAAATAGTGTGCCATGAAAAACAAACAAATAATTAAATGCTCGTTAAGACTACACCTGCCAAAATAGCTAGAGCTTCATTGGCAAAAGTATATTCCATATCCCCATACAGTTAGAGCCCAAATGTTGATCACATGGGATGAGTACTTATGTCAATTTTCTGTTTTCTGTGGCATCTTTTAAACAGCATTTGATTGCTGAGATCAGGGTTAAGCTCCGGCATGTGAATGATTTTTAAATGTGAAAAAACCCTGTTCTTCAGCAAGATGGTGTGTCTATTCTAATTTTCTGGTCATCTAAAAATAGGTAACTAGAAGGCAGAAACTTTAATTGTTACCACACCTTCAATCACATGCAAATTTTTTTTATTCCTGACACAACATGATTTACTCTGAAATACACACAAAAATGCGAATGAAAACTGGGAGTAAAGCTGAAGCAGCTCAGGACAAAGCAGTATTAATCTTCTGTCTTGGTGACTGTCACTGATGGATCTGTACTCTCCTTTTCCCAAGATGAAACTGTGAGAAAAGTGCTAAGAGAATTTTTGACAAAAATAAAAACACTTTCAATTTAAAGAAATTCTAAAAATTGTTTGAATTAAGAGAAACGCTGTCCTTTGTCAGATTGTCTAATATTTGTCTGCCCATCAGGGGATAGTGAAAGGTCTTCTTTAGCAGAAAAAGTCTGCTTACAAGATCTGTATGGAAACAGATATCTGTTGCACACTTTTGGCTTTCAGCAGGCAGGGCCTTGCAACTGAGACTTCTCCTAAGCCATCCTTTTTACCAAAAATAATCAATTCATTCTCCACAAATTCATATAATTTCTTTCTGAGTCACAGTATTCTCTTGGCCTGGGTAATATGCTATGTCAGTAACTTCTACAGTTTAATTATGCATTGTGTGAAACCAACTTTCCTATATTTTATTTCCATTACATTATTTCAGACAATGCCCTCTAAGCTTTTGTATTCTGAGAAAGATGAATCATCATTCCGTATTCTCCTATAGTTATCCCCTTTTATTTGGGTTGGTTTTTTTTGAGCTGAAATATAATTGTTTGGTTCCTTTACATATGCAAACCATTCCATATTTCTGATTGTCCCTGCTGTATTTGTATGTCTTCTAGTTCTTCTGTGACCTTTAAGAGAGTTTGGAAGTGACTGCAAAAATTAACATGTGGGTGTATGAATTTATAAACTAGACTGCAGACTATTTATTTTGGAGAAAAAAATTCTCTGTTTAAAAATAATTCAACTCAAAAATGGCATAAGTGTGATATGTGCTAATTCTTAGAAAACAATCTAGCCTGACAATACATTCTGTAATTGCAGTAAAGAAATGTTACTTGTGGTTATTTAATTGCAGTAAAGGTTGGTGCTTTCCTTTCAAGCAGGAAATTAAAATAAGTACAGGGGAAGTCATGCAAATCTCATATGGTAGAATTATTAGATAATCTATTACAAAATTTTAGAAATAGCCATGCTACAATAGGTGAGGGAAAGGTGTCCTGGAAGTAAGAAATAACAAGGAAAAAAGTCTTTCTCTAAAACAAAATTTTACAAGCAAGTGAAGTGATGACCATAAGCCCTTGAGAAAACCTACAAGATGAGGGCAGGAGTGAAGGAAAAGGTTTTGACCTCCTCTGATTATTTTCTTAATTATAGTACTACAAAGACCCAGAGAAAAATATCTCTTTCTTCCCAAAGAAAGCATCCATTCCACCTGTGATGCTGTTCCTGCTACCATTCCCAGCAAAGTCTTCTACTTGTGTGGTGATATATGTGCCGGTGAGCAAGGATTAGTCTCTATTTGCCTTAGCCACGGATTCAAACACAGGTCCTTAGAGAAGGACAATATTTGTGAGCAAACACTGAGCAAGAAAGCCCTACTGCTGGCTGGGATTTGGCTGGGCTCTGAGAGGCAGTAGCCCTCAGAGGGAGTGTGATTTTGTCCTCTGGAAATCCTGCCACTGATCTGGCAGTGGGTCTGTGCCTGCTGTGGAGAGATGCCAAAAATATCACTCAGGCTCTGTCAGAGGGAAGATTGTGGAATGGGAAGCTGAAGGCAACTGAACAGTTTGCTGATGCTCATCACGTGGATGCTTGGAAAGGTTTGTACCATGAAAGATGTAAAAAGGCTAAATCAACTATGATTTGAATGGATAGCATTTACTCATCATCTAATTCATTCTTATGAATGAATCTAATTAATTACAACTGAGGTTGCTTTTTATTTATGTTTATATTTACAGCTAAGTACATCTGCTTTAACATATTTTTAGGATATTCTGTATTGTGGAGAAAAGATTTGCATCTTTGAGGGTGAAAATAGTCAGCTGTTGTCACAGTGGGCTCTAGACTTCCCAGCTGCATAGCTAAAATTATATTGTAGTAATCACAGGATGCATCTGGCAGAAGCTTCAAGAGACCACTGCTATAAAAGACAGGGGTTTCTCTCTTGCTCTCCCTCTCCTCAAGGCACATCCACCTGTTCCAGGACCTTATATCACTCCAATTCATCTTCCAGGATCTAAAGACCCTTTCTTTTCTTGAGTACAGACCTCTATCTTCAATTTCAACCGACCTTAGGGGAAGAGCTGGGGCACGGGGAAAGTGAACAGGCCAGGATTGAGACAAGCCCAAAGGATAGGAGTAGAAAAATAAGAAAAACAAGGATAGAGTCAAACTTCAGTTTCTTTTCAAGTTGCCTTTTTTTACCATAAAGAATCTCTTGCAATACCTAACACTGCTTAAATATGAAAACTTTATCTGTAAGATGACATATGAAATTCATTTAGATCAGATCATCCTTTCTATCTCCTTGAACTACTTTTGGCCAACGTTAACTACTAACAGACAAACCAAGTGAACAATAATTATCATGTTCAATTAATATTTCCCATTTCATTACAAAAGTAAATTTAAATTAAGGTAAGGAATTCAAAAGAAATTCAAACAAGAATTAATTACTTGATTTTATCTTTTTAAATCAATGTTTTTAGAAAGGACAGAGAAAGGAAAACATGTCAATTAAATATATGATGTCAAGAACTACTGCCTGAAATATATAACTTCTCCAAAGGAATCTGATTATATTTATTTAAAACACCGTCCATTGACTTCAGAAATGGAACAACTAGCAAGTGCACAGGTCAAAATCTTTTACTGAACTGATGTATGTATGCCAGTGTAATTGCTGGCAGCTTAGTTTAATATTTCTTGTAATTTTGTGAAAGTAATTTCATCTGTTGTATATTAATTTTAGAAGGTCATTTTCTCTTTAACCTATTGACAATATAAATTTGAAGATTTAGACATCAGTCCCATCTTAACCACATGTTTTCCAAATCCTACTTTACTATGTAGGCAATTTGAACCCTGACCATAAAAAAGAGGAAGAGCAATTCATATTTTATCTGGGTAATGTGACAATGAAGCCTCTTGGAAATCATTCCAAACTAATACATTGACTGAAACTTTATTTAATATTTTAATGAAAATCTTAAACTGTTTGACATATAAAATTGGGTAATTAAATCCATTCTAACATAAATTCAAAGTTCAGTAAACAGCCTAAACATGTAACACTCAGGATACTGAGCGCATCAAATAAATGCATTAGTGCCAATGGCTTGCCTGTAATTTATTTTGTCTTTGATGGATTTTAAACATGAGAAATGGCATTAAGTCTCACTGCCATTCTGCTGGCATTTAGTTTATTAATGAAACTTTATTAGAGGTATTATTACCCTTTTGTCTGATAGCTGGGCGGAAGCAGATGGGAACTACAGACCTTTGAATTCCTTCCACCAGAATTAAGGGCTATTACTGTTATGGACTGAAGGCAAAATAGACCCCATGCTGTATGATTAGCTACTGTAACCCTCATGAAAAATGTCTTAATTCAGCATAACCCCGGGCTTATTGAAATTGAAAGATATATTCTTATTCACTTCATCAGCTTTGAGTTTAATAGCCTTCAACTCTCAATAAAACTTTTCCAGGGACAGCTTACCTTGGGAACAACAGAAAACCTGCCCACTAGACATCGAAGGCACTCAGGATTCTCCTGCCCTTCCACACCTACCTACTCCTTCCCTACAATACTGCCCATGCCACCATTCTCCCCAGCATAACTCTACAAGAAGATGAACACAGTAGGACTGGAAGTTTACAGCACTTGCACTGCAGCTTCCGCTGTAGGGTTGGGGTAAAACCCCATCACCTGAAAACCATTAAGACCATTATTTTCAATTTCTATTTAGCAAGTACTTTCTATTTCATTTTTATTATTTTACTATTTATATTTTGCTTTCTATTAGTCAGAAAAAAATATAATACAGTAGTTTCTTAGTATAAAAAGATCTCCATTTTTCATCTCCATGGCTAGCAATAATATAAAGAAAAAAAAGAGGTGTTTCAATTTTATGAATGAAGTACTTTTTTTTTGGTTAACTTTTCATGGGCTGCAGTGTTGGGGGCCATGGAAAGTTTTAACAACTTCTGAATAAAAATCATAGAATCATAGAGTCGATTGGGTTGGAAAAGACCTCCGAGATCATCAAGTCCAACCCTTGGTCCAACTCCAGTCCATTAACTAGATCATGGCACTCAGTGCCGTGTCCAATCTCAGTTTAAAAACCTCTAGGGATGGTGAATCCACCCCCTCTCTGGGCAGCCCATTCCAATGCCTGATGACTCTCTCCGTAAAGAATTTTTTTCTGATATCCAACTTCAATTTCCCCTGGCAGAGCTTGAGCCCGTGCCCCCTTGTCCTATTGCTGAGTGCCTGAGAGAAAAAGGTTTAGAGAATATTTTTTGGATTTCCCAAGCCAGTCAGTATTTAATAGGAATTTGAACAATACATTTAATGATATGCTTTTACTTTTGGCCAGTACTGAAGTGGTCAGGCAGTGGGACTAGATGATAATTGTAGGTGCCTTACAATTGAAATATTCTATTCTATTTCACCAGAATCACATTTATAACCATAACAACATTCTAAGTAACTGAAACTCTTCCAGATGAATGAAACAATATGCAAACAAATATTTTCTTGCAAAGCAACCAAAATATGTGGAGAGTTCCAAAACACCTTTGGCCTTCTACATGACAACTGAAGTTGGCACAGAGTTTTGTTTCATTGTATTATTAACATACAGAGGTAATAATGCAAGATATAATACCTTCTGTGCTTCATATATTGCCCATTGATATTTCTGATACAGGCCTCTAAAGCTCTAAAAACTCTACTAAAGAGGGTACAATCAACCAATATAGAATGGACTAAGACGGGGGATAGGATGAGAAATAATATTAAGGTTAGTCAGCTTAAATACAGAAGGAAGTGCCAGATTTATGGCTCAGGAATTCTCTGTTTCTGTAGTGGAGGGAAAAAAAAAAAAGATGGCAGACTGAGCTCCCAAGCTGGGGATCCTGTCCCTTACAATGCAGGAAGCTTTTTCAAGGTTTTGTGGACTTCTCTGCAGAACAAAGGGTAGTGAAGCATGCTTATAGTTCCTTCCCTGAAGCTCACAGAAGGCCTTCACAACCACTTAAAGTCATTTAGCATTGCCTGTAATTGTTCTGTGCACAAAGCTGACACATAAGCAACCCCAAAGTCAGTCTCACAACTGTCTTGAGAATTTGCTCTCTGATACTCATCCAGCCTGTGCCTCAGGGCCCTTAGTGTGAGCTAATTTCTCATGCAGTCCTGCTGTCTCCAGGTCAGTCTGTCACTTTATTTTCCTGCACATAACAGTGGGGTTTAGACTTTTTGACCAGTTTCATCCACATTGACAGAGGAACACAAATACCAAATTCTATTAAGTTCCAATAGATCTTTGAAAATGGTTACTGGATAGAAAAGAGAGATATAAATGAGAACTCTTAGTTAAAAAGAAAATTATCAAGCTAAAATTTATTTCTAATCCACATGTTCACAAGTCCACAGATGCCACAGCAAACTTGGTCTCTTCCCATGTGAAGACATCATAAACAAGAGAAGAATAAAGGATTATTTCAGGAGAGAATGGAATAGAAGAAAAATGGCAGATTGATGTTAGATGTAATAGAAATGAGATTTTATTAGCACTACTCTCAAGAAAGCACTACTTGTGTGTCATAGTTTCAATTTATGGCTTCTTTAGCAACCATTGTATCTAAAGAAATTACACAAGTATTCCACACTTGTTTTCCACGTGGTGGGGGAGGAGTTTCCAGCCCGCACTAGTAGTGAGGGAGCTAGTAGAGCAGAGAGAGAGCCTAGCTGTTTTCTCCTGTAGTTGTGGGTTCTCCTAGCCTAAGTGAGATTGGGGGTTTTTTTTTGTTTCTCTCTTCCTGAAGTCTTTAATTGTATTTGTGTTTAGTTTAAGTTTAAGTTAGTTTTCTCCACATTTCAGGTTGCCCTTTTCCCCTTTTCCTTTTCCCTTTTCCCCTGAGGGGAGTAGAGGTCCCCCTATGTCCTGTACATACAGTGTAATTGTGAATATCAAATAATATAGTTTCTTATTTATTCAGTTCAGTTTCTGTTGCGTTTCATTTCTTTCCAGTTTTTTTGCCTTTGCTGAGAAAGCTTTAGAAGAAAGGAAAGGAGCATACAGTCCAGAGTTGGCACACAGTTAAGCCAAAAAGCCAAACCTGCGACATTGTGGCATTTTTGTTTCTTTCCACCATAGTATGGATCTATTTTCATAACAACGTGTGTTTCATTTCTTAAACATAACTAAAAGATAATTAGTTGAACCAATTCTCAAAGAGATTCCAATAATTAAAACTGCAGGAACTGCAAAAAGTCCCACATGAAATGCACTACAGAAGTTAAGTTTGTGAAAACTGCACATTATTAATACATTTATATTTAATTAAGACAACTTCTCAGCTGGATTTGTAATGGGGTATTTAGAGCACTATGAAACCATAGCAATATATATCACTGATTTTGCCAGTTCTTCACTTACCCCATGTTGTATTCTAAAAATACTTACACTAGTTCTCAAACAGCTGTAATATAACAGTGTTCCTTTTAATAGAGCTTAAGCAAAAGAGCTTTTTCCTAGTATAGTTAATACAGCTCACTACAGTATTCCTACCATAGCTCTACCAAAAATAAAGGCAAGCAAAGCAAGTCTGGTGTTACAATACTGCTCCAATATCAATATTGAGATGTTAAGAACAGAGAAAGAAAGCCAACAAAAGACCTATTACTGAAAAGCAGATGGGAAAAGCCAAGGAACTTTTAAGCAATTTAGCACCTGCACAATAGGTAGCAAAAGCACACAAACAAAATATAAAATTAATTTTTGCACGTATATAGAAGCAATAAGCATTTCTGGCATGCTGAAAAATTACCTGAATTATATGAATATAAGCCTTTATCTGGAAAACAAATATTGAAATGAAGTAGTGTCAGGGAAAAATACATGAATCAATACATGTAACAGGGATGATTAGAACCTTAAATTTCATTATAATTGCTGCCAGATGCTGAAGAATTTCATATTGTTGGCCACATTCCTTCAAAATAACCAAACTCAAGCAGCTAAGAGAAATTAAACCACAAAAATGCCAATCACTTGTGGATCACCAGTTATACTCAGTAGCTACAGAGGACCAAGAGAGCTATTTCAGTAAGTTCCAATTCTGAAATACAACTGCACACTTTTACTCTAAGCATTTAACTTTTTAAGGGCAAAATGTATATTCAACTAGGCATAGAATAGGAGGAGCTGCTACCCTTAAAGTTAATGCATGCTTCTGTTGGCACAACAGCTTTAGGAGAACTTTCCCAAGTGGTTATGAATCCTACTTTAAATACTTGCACTATCTGATTTATTGTTTGTTTTCCTCAAGTCTGACTGTTTGTGTCTATTAGCTTTCCATATAGCCATAGTAGTTTTTTCTAAACAGGACAAAATGACAGTATTCAAATATCTGAATAAGTATGGAAACATGAATTGCTACTTTGCAGTTACAGCTTTTGTAAATATGACTTCCATCAGGTAAGGAGATGGGAAGTCAGAAGAATATTAATAGTATGTTGTCATTAGCAAGACATTAAGAATATTTTTATTCCTTGTAGTTGAACAGCTCACAGACAGCTTCTTAAATAGAAAAGAGTGACAGCCCATGAGTAAATGATGCACCTCAGATGATAAGACATGACAATGTTAGAGGAAAAATGAAAATTTCAATTTCTTGCCAGCTGGTGCTGTTAAAGGATTCACTGGATGACTAAGTACCTTCTGGCAAGTCACATTTTTTCTGACATCCAGGTACTAACTATTTTAATATGTGGATCATGTCACTAAATCCTCTACTACTTACAATTTCTAACTCTCTGTATTTTCAAATTTGGTTTTGTGATAAATTTAATAAAATTTTACGTTCCAAATCCAAAATTCCATTGGGCAATATAATTTCAAAGAGAATGATAGGGGGTTTATTGTCAGCATCATTTACAACCCTTTAGATGTGATCTTTATCTTGTCACTTCTCTAATATTTGTATTCCTTGTTACCAATCTCTTCTATTTATGAATTAATTGATAATTGAATCTTATTTGGCTACAAAATTATGAAAAATGGAGTTCAGCAAATTTTCCTAGTTTATCCCAAAAACATTAGAAACTCACTAAACGTTCAAGTGTGCCACATTCAACAAAAAAACCCCAACAATTAACATAGTCTAGGAATGATTTAAATAGTAAAAAAAATATGGACTTTTGAATTTAACTCCTGGAAAGGCTTGTAAAAGCGTAGTCCTTCTGGAAGAGCACACTAATATAAAAATGCTAAAATTTTGATGGGATTGAGTACTAAAGAAGACATGTTAGTTTCTACATGGTTATAGCAGAGAGAGAAAAGTCAGAATAGGATTAAAGCCATTTGAAAACTTCATCACAATCATCACATTTTTGTAGGATAGCTTGTCATGATTGAACAATAAAAAAATATACACATTATCTTTAGACTAAAAAGGAAACTATTGTATGGACTTATATCATGTAGAATATTTTTAAAGGTCCTCTAACTTCCTATTTGTTGACTNCATGTTAAATACCTTTGTAATTAAAGTATTTAATAAACCATAAATGTACAATAAATATAATAAATAAATCATAGGGGTACAATAGATACAATACTGTTATATATATATCCATATTCTGTTAAAAAAATATCACTGCATGCAAACAAAGACAACATGCCCAAGGCCTGTGCTTCATAAAAGAAAGAGAAAAACTAAGGAAGAAGCATGAAACAGAAAAATAAATGTTATTCTTGCTCTCTAGAGTAAAACTCTTACAATAAATTAATCATTCAGAGTCTGTGCTACCAACCATAAAATGCTCCATATTATAATTTGAAAAAAGTCACTGATGCATGTTTCTGTTAAATACAATTCACTTACCTACTAGTGAACAGCTTTACTATCATATCCTCAAGTAATGTTCAATGGCATTGATTGAAAATTATCATGTCTGACCCCACTCAAAACAATCTAGAAGGAAATTGCTGAGACAGCAAGATCACAATTCTGGGGTAAAATGACACCCCACAGAGCTCCAAGAAGTCAATAGCTTTCATTGAAGAAGATTGAGCATCGTTTCCCAGGGTCTCAGGTTTCACAGGATAACATTTTGCATACACTTTTAATTAATTAT
Organism: Sakesphorus luctuosus; assembly: GCA_013396695.1. NCBI lineage: Eukaryota > Metazoa > Chordata > Aves > Passeriformes > Thamnophilidae > Sakesphorus > Sakesphorus luctuosus. The sequence continues at coordinate 29,531 of VWZD01001096.1, read as the reverse complement.
TGTTAAATTTTAATGATTTTGGTACTAGTTAGTGTATACATTGATGTTCTACAATATGGACTTGGCAATTTTACCACTGAAATAATGGAAGAGAGGGCTTGAATTAACACTTATAACATTTAACTCCTCTTTGATTTGGTGGTACAGCCACAGAACATTCAAAAAACAAACCCTCAGCACCCAGCAATGACAAGTCAACATAAAAATGTTTTCCCAAAATTAATAAGCAGTGATGTTGTTTATTTGTGAATTTAGTCTATCAGTTTGGGGGGGTTTGTAGTCAGACATAAAATTTTTATTATGTTAAAGTCTCAGCATTGCCCCAGAAACTACAATCTGACTAGGGGAAATGTACAAAGCTGAAAAGAAGATGGCAAAATATTGTATGCTATTCAAAACACTTTGTTTATACATTATAGATTCCTTTTTATTCCCATCTGAAAAAAAAATCCCCAACAAAAAGAAACCCCAACACAATAAAATTTGGAAAATAAATGTTGTATATGGCTTTTTGCACACTATATGCAGGTTTTTTTGTAGAACATAATATACTCATGTTTTGTTCCCAGAGTTTAAATACTCTTTTCTGTAATTTCTCTCCTTCCAGATTTTTTTATGTGCCTGAAAATTCATGAAACTCAGTGAACGCAACCACTGATGAATTTCATTCTAAAAGTAAAGAAAGTCACATTCCCTTTAAAATAAAACTACTCCACAGCCTGTTTATTTATAAAATTTTAATTCAGATTGACTTTTCTGGTGTTCACTTCTTGAAAAAATACAATTTGATCCACCATTTTGGACTACTATATGTTGATTTCCAAGCACTATAATTTCTAAAATCTCCTAGACTTTGTTTTCAGTAGAGTTTCTCTCCCATGGATTTATTACTTTTCCCTTACTGAGGATGCTCAAAATATAAAAATTTCACTTTTCTTTTTCAAAGCATATTGTGCACTCTCATGACACTTAAAAGATCTCCTTCAATTCTTGTACTTACCTGTGCTGCAACAAGAGATCTGCAAAGGTCTAGGTTTACTGCCATATGTACATTTCTTCTCTTGTGTGTGCATTTAGCTGTTACCTACACTGTACACCCACTTGTTGTGATCTGCAGATCAATACTTCAGACAGCTTTGATTTAAACCTGCCAAATCTGACTTAGAAAACTAGTGGCAGTTACTTTTCAAAACTAAGTAACTGGGAAATTCTCAAAAGAGTTGGAGTAAAACAAAATCTGCTTCTAAGTTCAGAGTGGATACAAAACTAAACCCAATTGTTGTTCTTCAAAACACACAGTGACCCCGTATTCTTCATCAGCTCAACAATACCAGTTCACACTCCACAAATGCTCAAATTACACAGACATAACTGTAAAAGATTGAATAAAAATCTCAAATACAATTTGATGTATATCTCTATATTCCGAGCTGCCTGGAAAGGAAGAAATTTTTAATTTGTAAAACCATGGTATAAACTCTGATTTCTGTATCAGCTCTCAGTGAGAGAAATACTAAAAATAACTTCCATCCTAACAACCATGAACAAAATTTTCAAACCACGTTCAACTTTCCATGTAATCTTTAGTAAGATTCTTACCTAATCTGAGATGGAAAAACAACCTACCAATGACAGGAATTCCTAAACAGTCTTTAAAATAATTTTTAATTTTCTATTTACAATCTCTTCTTTTCACAGTCAATATAAAAAGAACTTCATTTTGCTTGTAATTCTAGATACTGTTGTCTGGAATTCTTAATGTACAGTTGATTTTATGGTAACTGTTAAAGAAAATCAACCAATTTTAAAAATTCAGTTCAGAAGTTGACATTTCACATAAGAAAAAGCTTAAAATATGCTCATTGGATAAACACTCATCACTCATGAAAAATCTGAAATATAATTAGCTGAAAAACCTTGTAAATCATAATCCTATGTTCTACACTGGTTTCAGTTTCTAAGAAGTCGTCTCAAAAAACACAAAGCAAAATGTATGGTAATGCTCCTTCATCACTAGGAAGTTAATGGGATGTGGATCAGAGGACTATGCAAGAGAAGGTGGACAGCTGACTATCAGTCTGTACCACAACACACTGCCCACTCAATGATTTTGAGAGATAAATATATGTGAAAACTAAGCTATTGCCTCTGAAAGCTGGTTCCTAAAAAATGGCATATGGGGCTCTGTGGGAAGCTTGCACTTTGCTACTGGCAATCTGTAAATAGGACTTCACTCTTCAGGGCTGACAGTCTGCTCTTCTTCAGAAACTCTGAGATTCAGTGATATTAAAAAGAGAATAGAAGTAAGTGGTAAGTGTAGGTGGTTCTTTTAAACTACTTTTGGAGAATAATATTTAAGTATTGTCTTCAAATAGATGTGTTTATCGCTACTTGGCAACCATGAAGATAAGAAAGCTTAGATTTGTCGACTTGTATTTATGCAAACAACAAACAACCTTGTAATTCAAAATATCTCCGTTCTGATTTCTCACACTAACAATTTTTGAGGGCATTCAATAAAATATTTCATATTGTACTCACTAATTCTATACATAGAAGCATCACAGAAATGAACAAAAGGTAGGAGGACTGAACTGCTCAGATTTTGTGGCCCCAGAAATTGAAATCCATCTACTGTATTAACAGCCCAGTACATGTTCTAAGATGTGCTTTGAAAAACACAGACAAACTTGCCAGACATGCCTAGAATGCTTTTGGGATTTTTTTTTTTGCATTGTCATAATGTACCACTGTATAACATTTTCTATGTCATCATATACAAAAATGTAATTCAAAGATACAAAAACATCTAGAGACATGAGGAACTAATATATTGTTTAACTTAATACTCTTCTGAAACCTCAAAAAAAAAGTAAGTTAAAAGCACAGCCTTCTATATGTTGTTAATATAGTATAAATATTTGAATTAGTGAAGGCACACAGTCCCAAGATGTGCGGTCTGCCCTTCACCACTCCCCTGGTGATGACATTTAAATTGGAAAGAGCTTTTTGGAGGCCATCTGGTGCAATGCCTCTTTCAGGCATGGCCAACTTACATTGCATTGCTTACAGCCTTGTTCACTTGAGTGCTGGATGTCCCCAACAGGATATTCCACCACCTCTTTGGACACCAAGAAATACTTTTATTTCCATTTCAGAGGTGTGACAGCAACAGAAAAACCTGTCATTTTTAATTGCTAAATGGATTCTGCTGTGATCAGGTGCTATATTTCCAATTGCAGCCCTTTTCAGTCCCCAAAAAGAAGATATTTTAATTCTAAGAGATCTTGTTTTGTACATTTAAAACTATCTGTTTAAACTGAAAATTATTTATGACACACAAGGGTTCAAGACATGAATATATTCCCAGGACACTGGAGAAAATCCTTTGCAGGATCTCAACCTCAGTACAAATGGAAATATCATAATTTAGTGGAGGAGCATGTGAATTCTCCAGCAATCATAGTGAACATCTGAAATTGTTTGTTTGTTTGAAGTTTTCATAACTTCAGGTTGTCAGACTAGTGCTCTTGGAACAGTCAGGCTAAATCATCTTCATTAAAAAGAAGGACTTCTATGCCGAATCTATAAGGTTCACCAAATCAGAAGTTTTGTTAGTTTGTCTACATTTCCACATAGGCAGAGAAGATTGTTCAGTTGAGCCCATTATTAGAATTAGTATTTATTAGCATTCATATATATTAGTATTATTGTTAAAAAACCACTGACTGACTTTCAAATTTTGAGTCAATATCATAGAAGAGATCTTTAGTCAAGCATTAATAAAATATGTTCAGAAACAAAACAGTCACTGTTTTATTCATTCTTGATAGCTGCTAAGTATTGCACACACAGAAATTTTATGATATATAAATGGGGTTTGTTTGCAGGATTGAATATTTCCTGAGAATTAGATTTCCACTAACTTCCCACGCAAACAGACATGTCCACCTGGTCTGTAAAAACAGCTTTCCATGGAATATTTGACTTCATAAAATGTCTTAAAATATGGAAGAAACCATAAGAAAAATAATTTAAAAACTTTACTTAAACAACAATCAATTGCAATAGAACTTCTTACCTTTTAACTATCACTTCTTTCCTCCTTTTGTGGACAAGTATAATCTTATCACTTCAAGCCTATGCAGTGTAAATCCCTGATAATGTTTCTATCTCAGAATATTATGATATGGAGCATTTTAATTCTTTTCACCATCCAATGCACAGAAGCAAAACAGATCAACCACTTGAAATATTTATATATAAGGGGTTATCCAATAATGACTCCACTGAGAACATATAAAATATCCAAGCTTGTTTGAGTGACCACACACATCTGTTGCTGTGAGTTTGTGTGAAACATATGCACACACACACTCACATACAATGGCGCAAAGAAATTGTATGTGTAAGAAATAATTTAAAAATTGGTTTTGGTTTGTTGAGGTTCTTTAGTGGTTCTTTGATTTTTAGGGGGATTGGTGATGGGTGATGGTGGGGATGTTATTGTGGTTTGCTGTTTTGGGGGGTTATATTTTTTGGTTAGTTGGTCAATTTAGTGCACTGAGGTTTTTTATATAACTGCCAACTGGTATTTTATAAAGTCAATTCAGTGAAGAATGGCCTTAAATCACTGACAGTACTAAACAGTTAAACTAGAGAAATAATAACATATTAAAGAACTTTTCACCCTTTACTGTCTTACTCTTATGTATCTACTTTTATTAGCATATTGTAAATACTCTGTTTTCAAAATATATTGATACCTTCAAACTACTGTGGATCAAGTATAACAAAATCTACAAAACAGAATTTTCAGAGAAATTTCATTTGTGAATGTAAAAACAGAAAGTAGTATCAAAACAAGGCAACAGGCCATGGTATTAATTTAGCTATATATGGTGTTCTATACAGATTACTTTAAGAAGTATGAGGTAAAGAGAGAGGTCCTGCACATTCATTTTAGGTTAAGCAATGAAATGATGAACATAATGGAAAAGATAAGATTTCCTGATAAAAAGAGCACATTGCAAAAGACCAAGATATTTTGCTCAAGCTGAGGATCTGAACTGGGATGTCTGATATAAAAAAATGGAGTATTGCACAATGATCGTTATTACCATTTGCACCAAGACTCTCATCAGTAATCACAAATAACCTAATTCATAAAATTGTCAGTCCTCCATCTGCAAGAATTTAATATACTTTCTTACACATTAATTCAAATGAACTATACACAGTGTATAAAACTAACAACCTACTTTGCAACCTCCGTGTGGGGCTCTCACCATGGAGTTGTCTGCGTGGCAAATATGGTGAGGGATGGGGAAGTGGCAATGAGGAGACATCATGCGTTTGAAGTTTGTACCAGTGGGGCTCATCATCTAGCAATGCTGTCTCTAACTCAATAAGAATCTAAAAAAGAAAGAGTGGTTAAAAGTAGGAAAGCATTACGTGACAGAATACTTTAAAATAGGTATAGTCATAAATGTTATTCTATTATTCTCTTATTGCTAAGCACTTTGAAGCTATATCAAATCTCGCATTTAATATGAAAGAGGCTTCTGTGCTTTTTACAACACTAAATACATGAAAAATCTTTCATAAAAACTTGAATACCTTATGACAGCCCTTACAGCATTCCGATATCTTGTAACAAGTTAGTGAGCAACATTTCAAAATTTTGGTAAAATAGAAATATGGCTAATACAGTACAGATTTTAATGAACTAGAAACTGAGAAATCATGTTCATGCTGCTACTAAAACTGAACAAACACAGAAAGAATTCATATCAATGTCATATGATAAGTGCAAGATCGCTATTTTTTTACTACTAAGTGAAAGGAGCTAAAATACAACAATTAAAGTCAGTTTTGCTTTGCATGGTAATTTTTTCAAAAATACTGTATCTATACATGAGTATGCAAGCAACTGTGTTTCTATAGTAACTACCAATACTTGTGTACCTCTCCTAAAAATTCACTTTCTTCCTCTCGAACTCGTGCTTGGTCCCAAAGAGTGATTTCTAACATTCGTTCTCTAAACTCTCTCCGATGAACTGGAGAATAAATAAATGTCTGATTCCACTTAGGTTCCAGTGTTTTCTTTACTGTTTTTGTTCTTCTTTTATTTTTATCACTGAAAAAAACAGTTAAATATTAAATATGTTCAAAATGGCATTATACTGTAATAAGTATATAATGGAAAATAGGAAATCTTAAATCAGCAGTTCAGTTTGTAGGACCATGGGTACTATAGTCTCCTGCAGGAATTTTCCTTTATTGTAGAGTTCAGAGAATACATGAAGGATAATTCATAATTTCATATTAGAAAATAAGGTTAGGTGATTTCAAGTTCATGTGCCAATTCCAGTTTTAAAAATGTCTCTGAAAACCAGAAAGGCTGTAATACGTTTGTTGGGGTTTGGTGGGGTTTTTTCAAACAGAATTCTTATAAAACAAAATGTACTTCTGCAAAGGGGATTTCCACAAGGCACAATCTGACAGTAGAACATGTATGCTGACAACATTGGGCACAGCAAAAATCTGCATTTCAGTAAAATGAGGCAGCTGGTTCACTCGAGCTCCCAGTCCTGCAGCACTGACCCCAACTGCAGAGCAGGAAGGAGCAGCTGGCACACATGAAGGAATGGGCAGGGAGCTTGCGGCACTGTGTGGCCTTCTCTGCAGGGTTTCCTGACTGAAGGCTCCAGCTCCACAGCTGGCAAACCAGAAGTCCTGCAAATGAGTTACATGTTCTTTTCCAGCAGTGCTGGAAGGAACAGTGTCTGCAAAACAGCTCCCAAAATTCTTTGGTCACTGCAAGGAACCACCCAGGTTGTGGCGGACCTCCACTACAAGGTGAGGTCTTCATGCAAGGTGACCATGGCGATCCTGGCTCTGGCTCCAGGGTATTGTTAAAGCAGTGTCTTGCAGAATGTTTCTCCTTGAAATAATTAATATTTTCTGATGGAAACATTTTTTGCTGGAAAACACCCACGTTCCTTCTACTGAGAATACTGACAAGAGTTCTCATAACAATGCCTAATTTTAAACCTGCTGATTGCTGCATAATGCAGCTGCCATACTAATTTATGAGGAATTTTTAATAGGCAATGCAGATACAGTTAGTTTGTTAATACTTGCAACTTTAATATAGTTATTGTATTTTTGAACTCTTACTTAGAAGATAGATCAAAATATTAACAAAGAAATAATATTTTTAGACACAGTTAAAAAATTAATGACATTATTTCTATCATACTGAAGAATTGTTTACCCCTCAGAACTGAAATTGTGCAAGCTTTTTCAAAGAAATGTCTTTAATGAAAGAGAGTTCAGCAACTTCATCTAATTAAAAACCTGACTTACTTAAGTGTATTTTACCTCTAGTGAATTTCCTTCTACTACACAAGAATATATTCTTGCTTACTTAGCTTTTAAATCTAGGGAAAGGAAAATGAATTTGCGTGTCAGAAAAAGAACACAGTTCTATAAGACAAATTTCTGATCATTCTAGAAAACACATGTAACAATTAATGAAAAAGTTCTGAATAGCTCCCATAAATGGCAAACACTATAATAGCATAATAAAATTTAAAGTCTGTGCATTTTTTAGTTGTTACCACTTACAGTGTGAAACATTCTGAACACAGACACTTTATTAAAAAAGCAGGTAAGATAATTTAAGCAGACCCGATTCTCAGTTTAGCACAGCTTCAGCAACTACAAACACACTACAGCAATTTGAATAGGCTGGGAATCTAAAACAACAGTTCAAATACTGGTGAGCTCAAGAAAATCTATCCAAAACTTTTTGTCATCAAATTAGGCAGTCACAGAAAATTTGCGTATCAACATATGGTATACAAAGAGTGTGGAAAAACAGTGTCTTCCAAAACACTGAATAGTTTTAGTTCCTGCTGGAGTCAAATGAAACTGGAGATAGTTAGCATCTTCCAAGTTTAGCTACTAGGAAAAGCAAAGGAAGTAAAAATAAAAGTTACATCCTATTCTAAGATTCAGAAACCATTGATCTATCTTTGTTATATTGAATCACGTCAAATCTTTGAATTATTTGGCTGGTACACTATAAAGTAAAGCTAAACATGTTCCCTTACTGACACAGTCTGAGGAAATATCAATTAAAATTCAACAGGAAAACACATTCTCCCTTTTGCTGTTCTTCCCACCACCTGACCTGAAATGGCAGAAGATCATGGTCTAGGAAGTGAAGCAACTATTCAGGAAGTAGGGCCCTACTACAGTTTAACTTTCCCTAAATGCACATATAATGCCAATCGAGATTAATATGAATCCTGTGCTTGAGGGGAAGTTTTCAAGGTTCATTTGGGAAATCTCAGCTGAGTTCCCTTCATCCTTAACTTGCTTGTACTGTGATAAGGAACCTGTGAGTTTCAGGTGCCAAACCTGTTCCTGCTTTGTTGGGCAAACCAAACTCCTGGACCCATCAGTCCAGAAATCTAAGAACCTAACTTTGCACTGAACAGGAATAACTAACATAGGACATAAGGGTTTTATAAACCATTAACAACATTCTCTGCAAATAACAGATCCCCATTCAAAGACATTAGTTTACCTTTCCTTTTCTATTCAGTATTTGATAATATAAGCAGAAGTTGCAAGTTTGTCCTTCATGTTCAAAGACACATTGCTGTTACACAGCATGTTCAATACAGAAACTCCAAACTGCTTTTTTCCATGTAAGTGTACCAATAAATTCAGCTGTGCATACCACCTGAGTATCAGACTAATTCTTACTGAAATGTTGCTTGTCTTTGTGTTCACCCTACCTTCTGTCTGGAAGAAAGTAAATTTTAACATAAGGATTCCTTGGCCTCCCATCTTCCCTTGAAGGAAGATCCTTTGCTCCCAGTATTGTCACTATCAACTGATGACCAACCTTGTCATACCACAGTTTTATCTGTAAGGAGAAAATACTAATTAGTGAACTCATTTCTACAATTAAGTAGTATATTAATCCTTATAAATAAATTTGCTCAGAAGCTTCTATTCATATTGATTACTTAGATATAAAATATTATGTTCCTATTTGTATTCATAACAAAGAATAAAAATAAATTAATATAATAATAGTTTCGGTATGTACTTGGAGTTACTCTTTCTTTAAACCCCTGTCCAATAAGTACATTATTTCACAGCAATGGTTTTTCACATGGTGCTCTGGTTTGGATTATTCTCCCTTGTATTGTATTACTCGCATTACTAATGTATAGTATTCATATATATACATTTCTGAGTTTATGCGCAATTAATGAATTTTTCATACCCTGCTGTGCTAAAAAGACTACGGAATAGACCATAAATATTTTATATCACTAAACATTTTTCAAGATATATAGACTTATGTTGACATCATATAAGCCCTCTAGAAATTGCAAGAGAAGGAGGTTCAGTAGCCCAACTCTTTTCATAGTACAACTGAGGAACAAGGTAAAAACTAATTTTACTCATCTGTATAAATTAATAAAATTATTAACCAGTCTTAGGCTTGATCTGCTATCATTTCTTGCTACAGTCATTAGAAGCTCCTATTTAGCTATTTTAGTTTGAATTCCATGGCTGCAAACACATCTGTCAAGGGAAGGATACAGCTACTTTAAAGCAGTCACTGCAGAAGGCGGAAACAGTGCAGTGAGAACAAAAGAAAGCCTTCCAAAGAGCCAGGGAGCCATTAGTGGGGGCAGCACTGCAGTGTCACTAACTGCAGCTTGCAGAGGAGGCTCTCTTCATGGAGACTTTGCCTGGGACACAGGACAAACGGGGACATTTAAAGAAAACACTGACCCTGCCTGAACTTAAGGGAATCAAAGAGGATAATGCCAAACTGCACACCTAACCAGGCAATCCACCTCTAGGGAATGAATGCCCTGGCTAAGGTAGACACAACCGGGGCAGGTTCCCTTTATGTAAAAACCATCTCACATAATTTCAGAGACAGGGTTCCCATGTGCCATCATAGCTCCTCATCTTCAGCATTTCAGTCTCTTAAAGAAAGGTCTTGATGTAATTCTTGAGACTTCTAACCCACAAAGAAGGGGCTGATTTAGCTCTCTGCCATTCCTAATACTTCACTAAGTGAGATTAGACTAAGACACGCCAACTCAATCATTGGTAGCAGTGTACTTCTTCCTTCCTCACTGCTTCAGAGCTTGCAATTCCTGTAGTCATCAACCAAAAGTATTTCAATGGATATTAAAAAGCGGGGGGAGCAACTGTCTTCTAGTATCATGTCATTGGCGTGACTGCAGACTTTACAGATTTCTGGTAAGAACAGTTAAAGGACTCTGTGGCTACTAAAGCAAAAATCTGTGTAAGAAATTATCATAATATGTCAAATTTAAGAGAGTTTTAGATGTTCTTCCTACATTCCTTTAAAGCAAAGGGCTTTGATGGTATTTTTTCTAAATTGAGAATTATCTGGACTTCTAGGTATCTCCACCAAGTTACAGATCACAAGTAGAAAGCTTTGTACCAACAGTATGAATTTAAATCAAAGCTTTAAAGACCTCTGAAGTGCAAGTCAACGTAAATGTTCTCTGTCAATGAATGTATCCACCCGCAGGCTTTCTTGGAAGTCCTCAGGCAAAAGACAGACTTGGCTAGTCCCACATCCCAAGGGGAATAGCAATGAATACAATCTTCATTTGCTTTTTGGGGAAGAAATTATACTTGCTTAAGGAGAATGCAATATATTTGTGATGCAGACACTATCACAAACTGCAACTGAGGGATGTGAAATAATCTAGACATGGGTGCCAAAAATACAACCAGAATTATGTGTTCTTACTTAAGCTAAATATTTCTTCGTTATATTTGTTTCTGACTGAATTTTTGCATGAAAACTTCAGTCAAAATATTTAGAGAATTACTCTAAGCAGAAACTGAAATCATTTGACACCATTTTTTTGGGATGCTTTCACAATTGTATTTTAGAACAGATGCTCAAAATTTGAATTGACTTATACCTCCTACTTTTCTCTTGATGTTCTGAAGAAAAAAATGGGAAAAACTTGTACATAATGAAGATATTTTCCCTGTATTTCCCTTTAATTTGGCTTGTTAGAGTAAAGGTCAGGAGTCAGAATTATGACCAGAAGGCTCTCTCCTGTGTTCACGCTGCTAGCATGCCAATACACAGCACACGCACTTGTAACCCAAGCAGTCGCTTGAGTAGGATGCAAGGAGAAGAAATGATGAAACTGTGAGAGAATAAACAAAGAACCTCAGGGAGGGAGGGATGGGATTACACTACGGTTAGAAAAAGGAAGGGACAAATCTAAAACTGCTTTACAATTATTGAGAAGGTAAAATATGCAGGGTATTTCTTGGTGAAGCACAGAAGAGTGGAGCCACTAATGTCAGGCACCAGAGAAGAACAGAGGGCAAAAATGGACTGAAAGAGTGAAATGGCATGAGATGGCAAAAAAAACAGCCATGGTGCAACTAGCAAAAAACATGTTGAAAGAGAGACTGGGATGAAAAAAAAAAATCTAACAAAAAGTCAAAGCAGGAAATTGGAAAGGAAAATGAGAAGCAAGGAGTTAGATCAGCATACTGAACATGGTAGATGAGTTTGGGAATATGAGTGATCTAATTCTGACTCTCTTGTGCATAAACATTGTGACAATATTTGGATTGTATGGTATTTACCTACAAGAACTTCTTTTCTATTCACAGGGAGAGAAAGGACAGCCATTTATGACAGTCGTGCAGCGATGAACTGGATTCCATCCCTTCCACTTTCCCAGAGCCCTTGTGTATCTAAGGGTGCACCTCTTAAAATATTTTGAAAGGTATTTACGAATTTCAATTTCCTTGCTGTCTAGAAGCCTGGTATGAAATCCTGGCCCCTGATTTGTGTATTAAGCAAAGCATTGGCGATGAAGTTTTAGGTGCTTGTTATGCCTGGACAGAATCTGGTTGTGTCAGACTCTGGTCACAGTTTCTCAATTCCTAATCTATAAATACAGGACAATCCTACCACACCTCACAGCATAATATAAAAATTTCATACAGTGAAATGAACATGTGTATAACAGAAAAGTTGATGAGGAATTTTTCTTTTTTTTTCTTTTATAGCTTTGTTAAGTAGATTAAAAGAATCCTGATACCCAAAAGTGAAGAACATTCAATTATTTAATCCACAGGGTGAAAGTACCACAAGAATGTGCAGGTGTGATGGTCAGCAGTGAAAGACTTAACAAGCTGACCAACAGCACAGCATCCACTATCCTCAATTCAGCAGTTTTTTATACATATACTTTTAAAGGCCTAGAATATCAAAGAAGCTGCAACTAAGCAATCCTGATCTAAATGAAGGAAAGGGAAAGCTAAACTTACAACACATAAAATGCATCACATTAAAAATTATGCTGGTTGATGCTAATCTGGAGGCTAACACCTCTAAAAAATTCTCCTTGAATAGGACTTTATCTATCTAGATTATTTAGGATGTAGGCACCTAAAATTCACTTAGAAATATTAAACCTGAACACTTTCTGAAGAGCTTTCCAATTAGCATTGAAGTCTTGGAAACTTATTTGCCACACACAGGCTCGTATACTTTCCTCTCCCAGGCTTCTTCACTAGCCAAACATGCACCTGATGCATTACTAAGCTTGTGCTGTAACCTGCCCTCAGGCAAACAGACATCTAAATTCAATACATGCTCAAATTACGAGCCTGCCTGTTATTGAGAGTGGTGCATCTGCTGCACTCCTTGAGACAGGCTTCCAAGTAAGAATAACTGCCACATGGAATGCAGGAAACAACTCTCCTGCAGTCTGAGGGTTGGGGGCAACAGAGATGAGGATCTGGTCCTGGCTTCATAGGATTCTTTCTGTTTCTTAACTAATAGTTGTCTAATACAAGAGCAATACTCATTCTGGGTAGCAGGTCTGGAACATGGTATGCTAAAATTAAGCTTGCTCTGATAAACCATGCACTTTTATTCCCAGCCAAAGTGCATCTGAGCTTCAGATGAGACTTCACACTCCAGAGAAGAAAGGGATGTGGAATAGTTTGATGATAAAGGCACTCTTCTGAGAGGCAGGTTCAATCTCTTCAGTCTAAACAATATATATACAGCAGATGACCTGTTTCTGAAATGACCTTCGTACAAATACAACAGTATATAGAAGCTGACTGCTGGCATTGCATCCTGAGAATCAAAGATGCAGGTATCTAGTACATATGGTACTCCTTTTTCACAGAATCACAGAATCGGTAAGGTTGGTCCTCTGTAGCCTCAGAAGAAGATGCCTCCCTCCAGAGAATCAATTCACCCTCTGGAGAGCCTGAGTTTAAAATAGTATTAATGGGGTTGGTTGTCTTTTATTTGGGTTGATCACTCAATCCAGATATTGAGGTATTTAGTTCCTTCCTTCCACTGTACAAGTCAAAGCTCCTCCTCAAGGCACCTCAGACTCATCTGAAGATAGTATGTTACATAAATTAGGGATATAACTTCAGTTTACTAAATTCTTTTTCTTTTAGATCTCATATTCACTAAAAATTTTAGGGTACTGATTGAGGTCAGAGTTCCAGAAAGTAAATAATCATGTATTAGAATCTATACTGTAATACATATGCATAAGGGAATCAGATAAGAAAATCTAGATAATAATATTGTTGCCACTTCCTATATTCCTATGTCATGAATGCTTGACTCCTAAACTATGTAATTCTAATGTGGTGTTGTGTCTAAGACATACAGGCACAACATATGTTAAGTGATAACTTTAGATTTAGAAAGAGAGAATAGATAATGTTTTAAATTCTATATTAGGGTTTTTTTTCTTTATTTGTTATATAAGGGTTGCTTTGTAAATCTCATGAAAAGGAGGAAAAACTTGTGCCACTGGGAGAGACTGTCTGCCCTGCAGCTTGACTTTTACCACCACATTCTAACATCACTGGGCTTGAGAGACAGCTGGCCAGATATTTTTGTTCTCTTGCTTATTATAATTTTTCACGTAACCTACATAGTTGTTTATTAGTCTAAAATACTGAAACTGAGAGACTATATTTCTTTCTGTTTACTTTTTTAAATGCTTACACTAATCATTTTACTGAACTTAAGCGTATGTAGTTGTGGAAACTGCAGGGGGTGAAGTCTTCAACACAGCTGAGATAGGCACTGGATGTTGTTAAACATACCTCTACAAATCCTTACTTCTGAGGGTTGCTAAATCACACAATTATTGCTATCTGCTTTAGCTGTTGTCTGATATGCTGTAAAAAGTACAAGAAAAGGCTGTCAAATAGAAAAACTTGTAGGATGTTCTGTATTAAAGCAAAAAGGACATCTGAAATTTTTGAATTTAGAAAAAAACCCAGTGGTTTCATGGCAACTCTAGCTCAAAAAGAGGCTCCACCAAGTAAACAAGAGATACTGCATAGAAAACACAAGTGTAAGAACAGATTGTTCCCTGCAAAGATGTCATAAAACATCGCTTTGCAAGGTAGAAAATTGCTGGTATGCTAAACCAAATCTAAAAGTTCAGGAAATAAATTCACACAATTAGTAAGAGCTCAGAAGGATATATGATAGGGGGAAAAAAGGAATGGAGCGTTTTTCTTCTCAATGAAATAGTGATGATTCTGTGAAATCATCCAGAGATATAAGATCTAAAAAATGAATGGAATGACATGAAGAACAGTGTGAAAGAGGAGCTTTTGCCAGAAAGGATCAGTTTCACACTAACAAGAAGATGCAAACAAGAATAAAGATGTGTATTTCCTGTTGAGAGTGATGAAACAAATAGGTATAAACAGAACGTCTGAAGATCCTCATTCTTATGAGGAATTCTACAGACACAGCTATATCACAGCCCACAATGAAATGGATACTTCCTGACCACTGCAAACAGCAGCTCAGAGCTCTGAGTTAGCGAATTTGTCATGCCAAAAAGTAACAGGAGTTCTGCACTGCTCCTGGACTGCTTCTAACACCCTTGTTTAAAGACAGCTGGAGAATTCCTGTTCTTCTCTGCAGCCTGAATGGTAACTATATCTTACATTAATCGTTTTAAAACTATCTACCATCCCTACTAGTAGTGGGCAGATAAATGACTTTTTGTTTCAGTCTAGTTGTAAAGGTCATAAGTTTGAGTTTTTCAGGATCTTCTGTCACAAACCTCATGTTTATCTTTGGCTCTTTTTGAGCTCTGCAAAAGAAAAACTGTTAGAGAAGTCCAGAAGGACACCACAGGCATTGTGTAGAAACAAAACTGGGGCTAAAGACAGCTCTTGTCTGCAGTATCAAAAATATTCCAACCAGAGGTGAGATAGTAATCCTTATATACTTTCAGATCTTGCTAGATATTCTCTATCAAAGATTATATTTCTTTTGTTTTCCCAAATGACTACTATAATCATTTGAAAAAGTTTGTGTTTGTTTTTTTTTTTCATTAGAGGATATTGGTCTAAGTACAACAGACAATTTTAACGTGTATTTATATTATATATTAAGATTAAAATAACTACATGTTATTTCTACATTAAAGAATTTCATAACACATGCAGGTTTCAGGCAGATGTTTCCTTTTTAAATTGAACAATCAACTTTCATATAATTTCACCTTCATATAATTTCTTAATTTATTTAGCACATATCTAAAACCAAAGTAAATATTAAAAGACTACTTATGCCATATAAAATATTTACCTCTATGTACTACTTAACAACTTGTGATTGTACCACTCTGATTTCATTACCATGAGCAGAATATAACTTCCTTTATCATGCTAAAGGAGTATTTTAAATTTTTCATACCAAGCAAGTTTATGACAATAGCATAGAACAATATAACCTTAAACAATACTATCAAAACGCTGCTTTTTGATCTCTTTTTATTTTCCTTAGATTTTTTATTTTGAATTTATATTTAAGTAGTTGTAAGGACTACTTTTGATAGATAATATATGGGGTGAAAATTGCACTTTACCAAAAATGAATAATATTTGATAAGTTATTTAGATTCTAATTTAGAATCCCTTTATAAATATAAATCTATGGTCTCTTTTCCATTTCAATATGAAAATTGGTCATGTCATTCTGCTCACTTAGATCATCTTTTACATCTTTCCTTGAGCAACTGATCAAACCAGAGAAACATTTATACAGCTCCCACACAAAGGATTAACATCATCATAAAGATATTTTGTAAGAAATGCAGACAATATTCTATTTACAAAAAAACATGCAGCAAAGCAAGATAAGCATTGTACCATATTAGTCAAACCTACTTTTGCATTAATCTCTAGTACCTTAAAAGCTTCCTAATGAAAAAAGGCAAATAACTTGTACCTACATAAAATATTGAAGCTAAATAAATTCAGTAACACAACGGGAGAATTCATTTTTTATTCAAGTAGGGTTCTGGTTATTTTGATGTACTTTAAAATGCAAGAACCAAGTGTCATACACAAGAAATTTGTTTCTTTAAACAAGGTACAAATTTTTTGCCCGTCTTCTACTCAAGGCACTACTATTATGTGGAAAANCAAAATTATTTATTCCTTAAACAATACACAGATTTTTTTTTATATGGGATGGATAGCCATCATCACTATTGAAACCTGTATGAGTTTAATATTGGGCAGACAGCAAACAAAAACTAGTTGTCTCTTTAAATTTTAATTTAATATTTAAACCTCCATGCAGAATTTTACAAGCTGCTCACAAGATGATATGAAAGTTGTTAATATGGTTTAAAGAAACACACTCAAAATATGGGAAAACGGACTATAATGTAACGTTTTCCTGCTATGCATTTTCCATAACAAACAAAAGAAAACCCCACAACTTTAGGCTCTGTCAGGCAGACGAAGTCTTTACCTGAACCCTAGGAACAAAAGGCGTTGTTCTTCTACTAAGGCTTTGGCTCTGGTAAGCAAAATTAAAGAAAAAGCAATAAAACAAAACCAAAAAGGACAACACGCTGGAAACTAAAAGACCAAAAGTAAAAACAAAGACACACAACTATTACTTTAAACACAGCCTTACACCAACAACATATTTATCTAACACAAAGTATTTCAATGCAATGAATAAATTAAATTTGCAAACTGTTACCAAATCATATCAAAACCCTGTGCTGGAAATTCTTGCCTTAGGGAAGTCAGCTGGAATTTTATCACTGATTCCCCAGGAGCAAGGATTTCTCTTAGCAGGCCTATAGATAACATTTACAATAGATTTAGAAATAACATGTAACAAAAAGAACAGGTCAGCAAAGTGTGATTTAAAAGTTGGATTAGAAACATAAGTTAAGCTTGATCACATCTTTCAGGAAGATTGTAGATGCATATTCAGAGAGAAACAAGCCCAGTTCATGCACTGACGGCTTTGATTGCTTTGTAAAGTAAAGTGAGTAAAGTAAAAGGTTTTCTCTTCTCTACAACATTAAATGGCATCTCTATAAAAAGCCCTCCTAAACTATTTTAGAACTATTAAATGAAAGTTAGTGCCCTCTGGTATTAGCATTACCTGGGGAAGGTACATTGTATGTATTTCAATTCTCTAGCAATCATGACAGAAATGACATATGATGTACATGGAAAATCCTTGCATGAAATGGCATCTACAGCATTTAGCAAACTGCATACATAGACACATTTTTAACTCTTATTTTTGTGATGCCACTCTTCAGACCACATACAGCATTGTGGCTTCCAGTGGCTACATCAAGACTACATCAGTACAGGCAACACCCCAAAATACTAATTCCAAGAAACCATTCTCTATCCTCAGTTTAGGGCAACAGCTAACAGAGTGGCACAGAATTGGTGTGAGGTGTGGACAGGAACAGGAGCACATGTTGATACCCCAGAGGTCCAATGAGTGGGAGAACATGAGCGTGGACAGACATCTGATGGACTGGAATCTCCCTTACCTCCCTGATCAGTTGTCCTGAGATTATTGATCTAACTCAAAATGATAGAAACAAGCTACTACTCAGTATTTACTTCCATAGGAAATGTACCCAAGGCATGGAGAGGGGCAGCGTGATGATGCTTCTGCCACCCTCCTTGCTTATTTGGCATGCACAGATGCTGGAGAAATCGGTTCTACAAAATGTGTGAAGTAATCTGTTCTTACACCAAAGCAAGTTATCTAAGAGAATCTGACAGTCTGGACCATGGGGTTTGTGTGACATGCTCCCTGTGCTCTGCAAGGGGCAGCAGCTGCACCCTGGCCCCACTCTGCATGGGCAGGACCGCAGAGCCCAGGGGATGGTGCCACTGTGTGACCTACTCACAGACAGCAAAAGTAGATCTTCAGCTTGTTTCTGTTCCAGAATAATGCAGTCCTAAGAGGGACGTGTCATAGGACCTACCTCCCACCATGCACCAAGGGTCCTCATTTGTCATATTCTGCCTTGGAAATGGAGGACAATAACCATATTGTGTGCACTACCTAGGATTTTCCATGTTTTGATGTTACAGCAATAGCAATTTAATTGTATAGAGGTAGAAAGGGGAGGAAAGAAAAGGGGAAAGGGAAAAGGGGGAACAGAAGCATGTCTCGTACTTGATCTCATCCCCCTAATGTGCTGACTATATGCCCTTCCCAAGGTACAATAAATAATGCTACAAATACTATAACAACTATTTCTATTACTTTATAAACTTATTAGTATGGAAAAACTATTAAGTGGTTTTATGGTTCAGGTGTACAAGGAAATAGATTAATTTTATAAATACCATCCATTTGCTGTTAGAATTTCCACCAGTACAAATATTAAATATTGTAGTTTTATACTTGGTTCCATTTACATCGTCTTCTAGTTGTGTTATTATTCCTTAAACCTAATTATTGCAAAAGCATTCCAAGTTATACTTTTCATGTAGTAATGAAAAAGTAGGCAAAATGCAGTAATGACTGTAAGAGCACCAACACACAAGGAACATTTTTGACTTTTTCAAAATGAAATAAAATGGAAAAAAAATCAGTGAAAAAACACAGAAACAGGAACTATGCAAAGCAAATAATAATAAAACTATAATTGCAATAACAATCAGATACTCCCCTGAAAGAACAACATGGATAAAAAGTGCTATAAAAATGCAGAGAACACAGATAAATTTAATACACTCGAGCATGTTATAACACATAATGGGGTACTGTAGTTGCATATAAATTGTTCAATTAAATATGTATTTGAGCAGAATAATTATTAGGGTAAATAAAATTTCCTATTTATGTGAGATGGTTTACTTTGTGTTCAATTCCATTAGTCAGTGTCACTGTAACCCCAACAGAAGAAAACAGGTCCACAGACCAATGCCAATACAGAGGAAAAGATGGGAGACTGAACAAAATATCTCTGAATTAGTACTAGAGAGGCATTTAAACTGGCTAAAACCATTATTGAACAAAAAGAAATACATTCCAAAATACTAATAATATATAAAAATCCTTTAAGGACATATAGCACCATCTGAATAAGAAAACACATAGCAAAGTCTTCAAATACTTCAGACCTCCATCCAAACTGTAATATCTCCAATTCTGCCAACAACTCCCGTATTTCATAGTCTGTTAACCACAGCTGCCCTACCAACAGCCCTTCAGAACTTCATGCCATTGTCCAAAAGAACAGAGAATGCAGGAAACACTTCCAAAATCTTGCTTATCATCTGCTCTCCCAGTTCGATCACTCCTGTCTGAATTCAGCCACCATCACCAAGAATGTCACTGACCTGCCACCTCCACACAGAACAGCATCCTGTCCTCATTTACTGTCAGGGTTCCATAGTTATTCTCCTGCCTAGGCACTTACCAGAAAGAACATATTCACAATTGCATTTGGAATTTAGTATTTCCTTTCATTGCCATCTTAGTCAGCTATTTGGAATGAATATGTGATCCATCAATTTTTCTGTTAGAAAATAACTAATTAAAACAGGGAAAACGAAAATACTGAAGCATACCCATTTTGTAGCTGTCTACTAATTTTAGATGTCTAAATCGCAACTCTAGAGAGTTACAGAGCATTTCTAACTTCAGTGTCAGTCAGCTGGATCTGTGCATTCTCAGGTATTAGCTGCTGTCTGAGGGAAACACAGATAATGCATAGTAGGAAGTATTGTATGCAATTGCAAACAGTGAAGAAGGAAGTACCAAAGAGGACAAACGTAGAAAAGATGTTTTAATATATCTTAATATTACTTGGTTTCCTTAGATGGAATTTAACTTATTAGGAAAGACATTTTTTTATTCAAACAAACAAAAAATAAATAAAAATAGGAATTACAACTTCTTTAACTAAATGCTGTATTTTCATGCCATTCTGAGAAATAAAACCATGGAATTTCTGTTAGTAAATTAGAATATACATACAAATTTCCTGATACTCAAACTGCAGTATCCTATCAAACCACTAAACCAACAGATTTACTGATTTTACTAGTAAATCCTAATCTTAAACTCATGAAGATTTTGATCTGAAACTGAGAAAGTGATAAAGTCAGTTCTGTGTGGTTCCTATTGGGACCATCATTCCACAGTGTCATGTATTGGTCATCTGAGCAACTAACTCTGGATCTTGAATTTCATGGTGGGACCTAGGCACAAAAACTTTTTGACAGCTCAATCTTTTATGAAGTTTAGACAAAAGAAATTTCTTTCCTCCCTGTCTCCACCATCAACAATTTTTGCTGTCTTCTAAAGCTAAAAGAGATTCTAGGAACCTTGTCTATTTATTTTCATAGTTTGTGTTCATATTTTGTTGTCATTGTATTTTGTGCAAAGGATTCTGCACTCTACAATCAATATTTCTAGTTTTCCATTTATCCAAGAGATTGAGCCTTTCAAAGTAGTTAAGTACAATGGTTTCGGAAAATTAAAAATTATGTATTGTAAATGGTTGTTCTGATGAGCAAACAAATAATGTCTCATGCACTGCAAAATGGAGCCAACATGGCCACTTAAGAGACAGAAAAATATTTCTTCCTCTCTCCTATCAATGCCATAAACCATTTCTGTGAGACCTATAAACAGTCTGCTTAGATTTTATGCATATTTTTATAGTACACTCATCCTAACATGTACAACTGGGAAGTAACATGAATGTGACATTTCCAAACTTGTTTAGCACCAGTTTTGCACTGCTTTCACACCATTTGCCTTTCCATTTCCATGTATGCTACACTGCAATTGAGCACTTTGGAAAAATCACACTGTGGAATTGTAAATGACATGAAAGGTGTACAAAAGCCAACTTCTTCGGTTTAGAACAAAAAATTACCCTTTAAAAACAAACATCCATGTAATGAACTTTGTTCTCAATGACAGTAAAGAACACAAGTGCATAACAATGGTACAAAGAATACAACATTAGTAAAATACCAAAGGATATCTGGGGAAGGCATATATGAAAGTTAGTGCTAAGAAATGAGCAATATGAATGTCCAAGGCAATAAAATCTACCGAATCTACATGTAAGTGTGACAGTTGAAAAAAGTGTCTACACTCAACAGCACAAACATAACTGGAGGCCTTAGACCTTTCTGAAAATTTGATTCTACCAGTCCAGCTTACCAGATGACTATATACATGTGTATACCTAATTCAACTCATATAAAATTTCCAAAAGTTAATAAAATGGAATGCACTTATGACACTATGGCCCTGCCTACACTGAGATATACAACATTAAACAAAAAATTTAGCTAGTTCAACAAGAAATTTGTGTTAGAGGTAGCTTTCACTACAGTTAGAGTTGTATATGTTGCAAAAAGCACATCATTAATATCAATGAAAGGTTTACATACTGAAAGTTGTCCAGACAAGAACTGTGGAACATCCCTTAACATGCCAGGACTCATAGGAGAAGTCACTGAAATAGAAGGCCGGTCCATTTTTTGAGATTCAAATGAACTTGAACCTGTAATTATAAACAAAAATATTTTACAAATAATAGCAGTTATGTATTTTTCACAACATTCTTCAAATAAAAATTATAGAAGTATAACCGACCATGCAGCAAGCTGTGATAAATATATTTTAATCTATTTAAAATAACCAAATAATGATAATCTTTTAGTGCTCAGATGCAATCAAAAGCTTTTATTTGTAGAATGAAAAATAGTTTATTCAGATAATTCTGACTGTAATTATGTCACTAAGTTGAAGGTCCAAAATTCCTAAATAGTAAACACTACTGTGGTCAAAGGAATTAATTCTTCTAACTTATTATCTTTTAAAATCAGAAAAATTTTTTAATTAGATTTTTACATAAATATCAAGTTGTACATAATGTATCACATGCATTTTGCTTCAAATCTACAAGTTCTGCAAATGGTCAGAGGGCACGTTTTGACATACAAAACATAGATCAAAATTAAGCTATTTTTATAAATATAAAAGACAATCCACATCTCACAAAACATAAAATGAATTTAAAAAGTTGGCTGCTGAGTAAAAAGTTATTGGACGAGTTTTTCAAATTACTATAATTAAGATTATGCTGCTTTATTTACTCATGGCTTTTATTATTATAGAGTTCTAAAACAATGATAAAAAAAACCTTCAGGCTGCAATCCATCTTATCAGATCTCAGCCACAGAACAAGTTATTTTTCCCTACATGAAATACTGGTTTAGTCAATTTAAGTAGTACTAAATTGTTCTAATAAAGCTGAAGTATTGTGAGTTCAAAGCAGCTTTCACTCAGACCGTAAGCAAAGAACATTTCTTTCCCATTTTTAGTTTATAAGATTCAATTGAAATTGAAAAACAATAAAACGGGAAATTAAAAATGCTATTTATGTTCTTACTGTTTCTTTTCAATCAAAACCAGTCTAAGCATATAACCAAATGTCAAACGTAAATCAAAACATCCTGACTTTTGATAGCTTATTATTAAACAAAGGTAGATAGATAACACAGTAAGATGACATATTGAGACAAATACAGACAAAGAGGCAAGAGCTATACTGACTGCAGATGACATTTTGAATCTATTTGTGCTTACATAAAAGAGAGAGAAGATTTTCCTACCCCACAATTGAAACTTACTGGACTCCAGCTGTGCATGTGTGCTGTCAGGTATTCTGGGAATGTCCCTGAAATCAGGAAAATTAAAACAGGCTGATCTTTTATCTAACAAGGATATTCAAATTTCAGTTACACTATAGCACTTATCAATCCACCACGGAATGCCTCAGGAAAAGTGTATGATCCACTGTCTATCTTTAGCCACTGGGATGATTTAACTCTTATCCCAGTACAAATAATTTTTGTGTCAAATTAAATCCTACATAACAATTGGTTTGGTCAACACGGGAGAGAGGCTGCACAGTTACAAATAAAATAATTCAGTAAATAAAAGAACAATCTCATAGTTGTAAACTAAAATTGTGAATAGTAGATCTTATTATAACATTATAGATTATCTAAATTTGCTGGGCCCTCACTCAAATATACTCAATTGTCAGTAATGGCTATCTCAGTGTCTTCTTTACTGTGCTTGAGCCCCAGATTTGAGCAATCTTACCTTTTCCATTACTACATAAAATGTACAAGTTCATTTGGCAAAATTGCATACTTGCATACACAGGACGTGGTGCCACGTACATGGACACCTGTATCAATTTGTGTGCACAGCCACACAATTTTGAAGCCCTTGGTTGCAATGACTGAACACCCAGTCACACCCACAGCCTGCCAGGGAGCACAACCTTCCTCAGAGGGGCAAATACTAGTGCATGCTAATAAAAAATATCAATATGCTAATAAATCATTTCAGACGTATTTGAGCAAAACCAAGCCAGAAGAAGAGCTTCAGCAACAACAATCTTTAAAGTCATGTTGTGTGTTTGGTGCAGCTGGTTTCCCCCAGGCTCCATCGGGTGTCAGTGCCCCAGCGCTGGCAGCAGGGCCTGCCCTGTGCCAGGCACAGCCAGCTCCTCACCCGTGAGGGTGGTGCCTCTGTGAGAACATATTTAAGAATGAGCGAGGCAGCTCTGCAGCAGCTGTGAGAGAAAAGTAAGAAAAAGAAGCCATGATAGAAACATCATTGCAGACATCCATGTCAGGGAAGAAGGAGGGGGAGGAGGACTGGACTGCAACTCCCATTAGCCATCCTTTGCACTACTTGAAAGAGGAGGAGGCAGAAAAACCAGGAGCAAAGGAGTGAATTTGAGCCTGGGAAGAAGGGAGATAAGGCTAAGGTGGGTCCACTTTTGGTTTTATTTCTCACTAACCTATTCTCTTAATAATTCCTAACAAAATAATTTTCCTCAAGTTGAATTTGTTTTGCCCATGATAGTAACCACTGATTGAACTCCCTACCCTTATTTTGGTCCATGAGCTTTTCCATCTTATTTGTTCCCCTTTGGGGAGTCCTTCTGAGGAGAGGAAGGGAGAAAGCGAGTGTTTGGTGCTCAGTCAAGGTCAACCCACCACAAAGGTAAATAAAAAATGCTTTCATCAATATATATCTACTGTCTCATATAGTGAAAATAAAGGAGTCTATATGATATATAAATAAAACTTATGTACTTCCTTTAATTTAGCTTTTCCAGTTACCGTTAGTATACCTTTTCCAAATATTTTTCCAAATTCAGTGGAAAGCTTTACTAAGCAGATTGAGTGAGTTCATGCACAGTATCCAATCATTCAAGCAGATCAGAAGGCATGCAACTGCTCTGAGTGCCCACTGCAGACAAGGTTAAATCCCTGTTTTCAGTAAGCAAAATTTGTCAGAACTCACAAGGGCTATTGAAGAGGCAAAGATTTAATTTTTCATATTTCGCATGTGTAGCATTTATAAAGGGATCTAATACTCACCTATTATTTTACTCAGAAATACACTCATGAGCCTAACTTGTCATTTCAAAAGACTATTTCTATCATGGGAGTTTGAAATAAAACCTTGAAAACATATAAAATATCATTATGAACAGATTGAATACGAGTTTTCTATAGATAGCTGAAACAACAAACTTGAAAGTTTTGAACACTATCATTTATGTTCCTAAAGCATATAGATCCCAGTATTTTATGACAGTGTGAATGGTAGTTCCTACATGGAACTTTCACTGAGATAAACAGATGTAAGATATGTTCCACTGCAAGCGTATTGTATAGCATCATTATTAAAAGACACTGCACCATTTCTACCAAATCAAAAATAGTAGAAACCATGAAAACAGCATGCCTTTTAAATTAACTATTTCTGAGAATTAGAATGTAGAAAATAGTTATAAGGTTCCTTGTGTATAAGGAACAGCCAGGTCATACTGAATAGCAACTTGGCCAACAATTTTTACTTTAAGATGGAAAAATCAGTAAATTACATGGTGAAATAGTATGTTTTATGTTGTTGGTTTTGGTTTTTTTTTCAAAT
The DNA here is from genome assembly GCA_013396695.1 of Sakesphorus luctuosus. Classification (NCBI taxonomy): domain Eukaryota; kingdom Metazoa; phylum Chordata; class Aves; order Passeriformes; family Thamnophilidae; genus Sakesphorus; species Sakesphorus luctuosus. The sequence goes on along the minus strand of VWZD01001096.1, from coordinate 4,129 downwards.
GGCTTCCCATTTTATCTGGCTTTATCAGCTTAGTTTGTCATTTTAAGTTTTCATAGCTCTCAGTTCATAATAAAGAGAACTAATAATTGTGTTTACTGGAATTTTTTTATACTCAGAATATCAGAATGTGACAACAGGCTCTCAGCTAACTGCCGGTAACTGAAGGTTCCTGGCATGATGTAGAGTGTTGCCATGAGACCATCAATAGACTCTACAAGTAATAGGAAACATCTCAATAGAATCACAGAATCACAGACTATTGTGAGTTGGAAGGGACCCACAAGGATCATCAAGTCCAGCTCTTCAGTCAATGGCCCACACAGGGGATTGAACCCATGACCTTGGCATTACTACAACCAAGTTTTAACAAACTGAGCTAATCTCAGGGTCAATGCAAAATTAAGTCCTTCAACTGGATAGTAATTATTCTAATTGAAATAAATAGCACTTCTAACACCTAGTAAATATGAACTTTTAATGATTTTAATTATATTGTAACTTAATTTCCCTGGGCAGAACACGCACATGTTGTTATGTTTCCTTGGGCAGAATAAGGCATTCACTTCTATCATCCATTGGATTATGAACTGAAATCGTCTAAACTAAGAAGCTAATATGGTCTTTCCAGTTCTTCAGCTCAAACCTCATAAAAAATGTCTGAAGTTATGTTGTCAATATCAGACTCCAAATAGTTACCACACCTAACCAGAATCCAAAACCTTACCAGTTAGTAGAAAGTTATTTGTCATTGAAATTCTCTTACATCTACTGCAAAAACACATGGGGAATTAAGTACACTGAAGAACTCTTTGATCACTGATGTGGCTCAGTTCTTCAGACTGTTAGGCAAGTGGTTAGTGTGCAAGAAGTCATCTTGAGAGCCACATCACTTTGGTTAAGGAATTACAGAGGAGCTGCTCTAGCAGCACCAAGTGGAGCACACTGTAATATTAGACATGATGATAAGGAAGATAAACAACAGAAAGCAAATATAAAAGCACAAAAAAGGATGCAGGAGGTTTCACACAATGAAGAGAATGCAGAAAGATAAAAAAATTGAGTATTTTCAAGACATAAGAGGTTTCTTGAGACTTTTCCTATAAACTTCTGTTTGAGAGATACTATAAAAGATTTATACCTCCAGGGAATTAACTCGAGTTCTATAACAATATTTTTCTGGTCATGTAGTCTGTCCCTTAGCATTACTATTATACCTACAACTCCCAAATTATGCAAAGGCTTCTAAGGATTGGAGAGATGATACAGCCTTTACCCTAAAGGGGTTGCAATTCCACATGTATGTAGGAAATAATCTCTTATCTCACTGACAAGATAAAGCAGTTTTTATTATTATCAAGTTTGTTTAAAATTGTCATACCAAATTAAGTCCCTACATGTTAATTTCCTGGTGTGTCAAACACAGTAAGTTCCTATTACAGCTGAAACAATAACAAATTATCTTCACTGAAATTCCATTCTCATATTAAAGGGTTCTAGATACTTTTTAGTACATCTTAAATTTCAGTTGCTATGTGACCTGTGCTTTCTTATATAAAGCTACGATTCTTGTGTGCATCATTTACAAAATAAAAGGATAGACAAATTTATTAAAATATAATACAGAATCCTTTCTGCCAGGTTGGAAGAGATCTTGAAAGATCATCTGATCCAACCTCACATGAAAAAGGCAGCCTAGATGAGGTTACCTAGAACCCTGTCCAGTTGTGTCATGTACATTACAATAAATTCTGGGGTGTGGAAAAAGACACTCCTCAACAACTGTAAGTATCTTTGAATTTAGGGACAAGAATTCCCCTCTTCACAGCCCTGGTGTGATCAGATAGACAACTTCCAATGGAGAGTAAAAAAGTGATGGATATGACTTTAGGGTGTAGGAACTTTGAAGAAAAAGAACAGATGAAGAAGGGAAAGTAGTCACAGTTTAATATAACAAAGCTGCTATTGCTGTGCAAGAAAAATTTAAGTTTAGACATTGAGAGATACGTTTGAAGGTTAAGAAAAATAGTCAATGTGAAGCACCAAAGAAAAAGTCCCACACAGTTCTAGCTATTCATTCAGCTATGTTCTATATTAGATAACATGCAGTAATTTAATAGATCCCATTGATGAAGATGATGCAAATGTGGATTTAGGACTTTCCAAAGCATATTGATTATCCCATTAGCACACTGCATGTTGTGCAAAATTCTGCATTGCATAGTTCCAATAGAGTTCACAATCAGTCCCACAGACCAAATATGATCCTAAAGTTTTACTGTTTACAGTGTTTATGAATGTTTGGTATACTACCCTAAAAGTGAAATTTAGCAATGCTTTTATCATATTTAATACCAAAAATTCATGAAATTGCTTACCCTATTGGTCTTGAAACTACAAGCTCCACTTGTGGCTCAGGTTTGGATTCTAAAATGATGTTATACACCTCCTCAAAGGTGGCTCCTTGTAGTAGCCTTCCATTCCATTCTAAGACCTCATCACCTGAAATTTCAGTAATAACACTGTGCTTAGGAAGTCTGCATTTACAATGACAATTTAAGCCATTCTATTGTCAGTTTTCTGGCTTAGGAAAACTGTTGTAGAACAAGTTTGGAGTCCTCATGCAGTAAAATCCTGAGTGTTATAGATTTATGCTTCATATATATAAAGTTCAGTTANTAAAAACATGAGTAAAAATGTTAAAATAGTTTTTTAATAACATGAGAATACATATATTTCACAAGGGGAATGGTTTAGTAACTGAATATCAGGTTGAATTCTGCAGTATTTTATCACACCTATTTAACATAATTTCAAATCTAATTAAACTTGTTTACTTGTTATCACCTTCAGGAAAGCAAGTCAGCAGTATAGATGTGTAGTAAATACATACCTGGTCTAAGATGCCCCACTGTATCAGCTAAGCTTCCTTTTTTAACTTTGGTGATAAAGGCGCAGAGTCGACCTGATTCCGTCATCTTTCCTCCTACTACCTGTTTCAAAGAGGAAGTATTTTCATAAAATGAAAATTACTTTAAATTACTTAAATGTTCTGGCAACAGAAAGAATAGTTCAGCTTTTTCCTTGGCTTTTATGTAGCCCGGGTAATACAGAAACACTTGGAAATCACACAATGGAATTTTGGTAATGACAGGTTATTTTTGTAGCTATTCTGGTAATTTGTGCAATTTAAAAACAATGCAAATACAGAATGCTAAAGCTTTTAAACTTTAGCAAATACACACATAGTATTTCATTGTATTATAAATTGCCACCTAAAACAGTGACTGCTTACTTCAATACCTTTTTAACTGGAAAGAGATATATTAATATAACAGAACTCACAATGTTCACATTAAGCATCAAACATCTCAATTAATGAAAATCCCTTTGGCTGGGCAAGTTAGATGAAAATGTTTGTCATACTGAACATTTCTCTGTGGGACACTTCAACAGGTTTGACCTTAATATTTATCTTACAATCAGGAGATTCACATGTCAGAATTCATCATAACTGTACTATCTTCACATGCCTAAAGTTTCTTAACAATCTTCATATATGAATGTAAAATTTGTAATACTAAATCACCTTTTGTTTACTTTCAATATGTAAATATTTGAAAATTGAGGTCAGGAATAACTGCTGAAAATCACTCTTTTCAGATGTCGAGATTAAAGAGTAGTTACTCTTGAATCTGAGCTATACGTGAATCTCACTTCATCTTCATAATATAGGAACTTAGACATTTTAATATAGACATCTAAACAAAAAAGTACTTCATAATGGCACTGTCAGCTTCTTCTCTTGTATTTTCTGACAAAGACAAAAATAAACATATAAAATGTGATGCCCAACTGGCTTGCCCACTGACTTCAAATATTTGTTAATTAAATAAAAAATTCAAGTATTTCCAAAGCATGTCAGTATATGGTATAAGTAACTACATTGATTTAATCCCTATTAATAGTGTATGACTATAGTCTAATCTGTATACCCAAAATGAAGAGTCATGCTAAACAGAGAACAGAAAATTAAAACTTTTTAATAATTTCTTACAACAAGGATGTGGAATCAAAAGAAGTACATGCTTTTTTTATTTCACTGTGTATAATTATTCTCATTCTTATGCTA
>VWZD01001095.1:74565-87921 GCA_013396695.1 Sakesphorus luctuosus | reverse complement strand
GCCCGGCCGCCGCCCTCGCCCCGGTAAGCCGGGCTGGCTGCCTCCAGGACGGAGCGCGACGCAGCGCGGGGTGGCTTCGGGGGAGCCGGGTGGAGCTGCCACCCAGCTGGCAAGGGTCCCTGGGGCAGGGGGCTTCGGGCAGCGTCCCTGCCTGCGGGCAGCCTCCTCCACCTGCCTCCCTCCTCCGTGAGTCGTGCGCCAGAGAGATGCTGAGTGCAGCGGGGCTCCCCGCCACTTCCCGGGCCGCTGGGAGCGGGCAGCGGCAAGCCCTGCCTTGACTCTTCTTGGGGTCGGGCGCAGCCTGGGAAAGGATCTCCTCCGTTGGAGGCTGGCGTGCACAGCCCAGGACCTTGTCTGCCTTCCAGCGGGCTCTGCCGTCCGGGCCGCAGCAGTCGGAAAGCCTTTAGCTCTCCAGCCTGTCCCTTCATGGAGACAAGCCACCCTTTCAAACGGCCACAGGCAAAATTTCCACTCTGGCAAGGGGATGGCATTCCCAAGCTGCAGCGGGTTCCTGGTTTGGCTTTTCAGTTGGGGCTTTCTGTCTTAGTCCTTCCTTTCTGTTTCTTATGCCCACTCATTCTACATTCTCACCATATCAGAAGCGGCAGAGCTGGGTGCGGTACCCGGGTTGTTGTCACTCGGGTTGTGTATGGAGGAAATGGTCCCTTCCTGCAGCCACAGATCGGGTTCCCTGGTCTGGGAGCTGACAGAGGGCTCATGTTCCTCAGTGTCCATCCGGGCAGTTCTGACCGGCTTTGGGGGTCATTCCCTGGGAAGAAAAAAGAGCACCCAACGAGGTGCGGCTCATGCTGAAGGCAGAGCATCGCCTTGCGGGGACCTGCCCCAGTTCCCCACTGGGCAGTCTGGCAAGGGATAAGCTCTCAGAGAGTCCGTAGAAAAGGGTGTTCGTGGGACAGAGGCGGCTGTTGTGCCATCTGTGGGGCTGGCCACCCTCTCAGGGTAGTGCTGGCTGTGCGTGTCCCCATTCTGCTGACTTTTCACAGGGGATCCAGGGTGCTCAGTGGGGCCGTGCAGGGTGACAGCCTCTCACTGCTCCTAGGGTCTCTCTGCTTGGCTAATGTCCCCCCCCAGGGCATTCCCAGCGCTGGAGCATGAGGCTGGATGGGGCTAGGCACTGCAGCCGGTCACTCCTGCCTCAGCCTGTATATAAGCAGGAGACATTTACCCCTATGTTTGTGCATGGGGCTGCTACCCATGGTGAGGTCTCATCGACACCCATCGCTTTGTATCTGAGTGAGGTCCTCCTTGCACTGCCCTCCCACTCGCTGGGAGGTGGAGCTGAGATCTGCTGAGGCAGCGTTTCCCGACTGGTGATGGAGCAGGAGGCCTTTACCAACTGGAAAGAGTGCGAGGCCAGGCGTCAAGGGCCTGGCGGAGGGCCAGGGCCACTGGTCCTGGCCAGCCTCAGCTCCCAGGCCTGTGCGTGGGGAGCCTGGGAAAGGGAGGGCTCTGGCCCAGTGGGTCCTGCCAGCAGCATCTTGGCCGGGCGCCAGCCTGCCGAGGGCGACTCGCTCCACTGCCCCCGGCGCTGTGCTGTACATCAGCTGGGGGGGCTCCGTGCTGGCTTCAGGCTATCCTGTTGCACAGGGCTAGGGGGGTTCCCGCAGGAGAAGCTCCCGGCTCACTCCACTGCCTCTGTAAACAGGAAATCCACAAGCGGCTCCCGATCTCCTTTTCGGGAGTGAAGCCACACAGGGCATTCCTCCCCCTTTACTCACTTTTCTGCAAACCCCAAATACCATCCCTGTGACGCCATAGCTGCTATGGCCACCCTACCCCAGGGAACATGCCCTGTCCCTTCCCTAGGCAGGAGCCAGATGTATGAGGACATGGTGGAGTGGCTGCACATGGCAGGCTGGGGCTGCAAGTCTGGGAGAAGTCAGCATCAAACAAGTACTAGAGATGGGGATAACCCTGTTGTCCCTGTAGAAAGGCAAGGGAATGCGTGGTCAGGCATCCCATTCCAGCGAGCAGTGGCTTGTTGCACAGTGCCAAAGGGCGTTCTGGATGGTAAATGCAGAAGTAAACACTGAAAATGCTTTTTAAAATATATGTATGTGTGTAACATGGGGTGACTGATGGGTTTCTCTGCTCCCCCAGGCTGAGGCTGAAGTGGCTTCCCTCAACCGTCGTATCCAGCTGGTAGAGGAGGAGCTGGACCGAGCCCAGGAGCGCCTGGCCACCGCCCTGCAGAAGCTGGAGGAAGCTGAGAAGGCAGCTGATGAGAGCGAGAGGTGTGATGGGAAGGGACAGTGAGGGTGGTATCAGGGCACCACAGATTGTAGGCAGCCCCCTTGGTTTTGCAGTGAGGTTCTTCTGAATTGACTTCATGGGGTTTGTGGTGGTTTTCCTCCAGACTCCAAAGGGAAAGAGCAAAACCACAGTGCAAAGACGTCCTCCAGGAACAGCCATTCTTAAAAAGACTGAAATTTCCAGGGCACATTCAAAATCCTGAAAAAATTTATCTGGTAATTATAAAAACACCAGACTGTATCCAAAGCCAGAGGAAGCTAGGAGCATGTTTTCTTTCTCAGAGAAGCCTCGTTTGCTTGAGGGCTCAACAGTAACCCTGGAGGGAACATCTGTGGCTGGGAACTAAAGTCAGATTTGAGAACAAACCAGCCTCATTTAAAAACAATCCTACAAAGTGTGTTGTGCCCAGTCTTCATGGCAAGCAGGTACCACAGACAGGAGCCGTGCAGGCAAGGGCACTCAAGTTGTATGGGAGTGCCCAGACATGTCACAGTGTTCCTGACAGTGACATGAGCTCTTTCCTCCATTGGCAGAGACCAGTTTGAGCAACAGGATCTGGGTGAGAGGAGAAGAGTCTGCAGGAGTCCATTCTGTGGGGGTTCACTGGGGTTTGGTAGCCCCCTGTTTGTAAGCATAACCTAGAATGAGTGAGGCCTTGCCATGGGATGTTTTGTAGCATTTCCTTGAAGGCTGCTGGCCTGTTGAGCTGCTTTTGTGAAAGCTGTGGCTGGCTCATCCTCGGGTACACACTTTTAATCAGTTAAAGATAGGTTCAGGACCTGCCTGATTGAGGGCCATCACAGTCACATTTCCTCACTCTGGGGCATAGCCCTGGGGCCAGCTCCACTGTAATTGTGCACAGGAGCATTTTTGGGGTACTGCTAGTGTGACCATACTGTGTGGGGTGGCCAGCAAGTGCTGTCATCCACAAGCAATGTCCCATGCCTCTGGAGCTGGAGACTGGTGGAGTTAGGGTACAATGGGCAGGAGGTACAGATGCCACCTTCACCTACAGCAGTAACATCTTCTGGCTTGGGCTTTCCTCAGAGGCATGAAGGTCATCGAAAACAGGGCCATGAAAGATGAGGAGAAGATGGAGCTCCAGGAAATGCAGCTGAAGGAGGCAAAGCACATAGCAGAGGAGGCTGACCGCAAATATGAGGAGGTGCGTACTCCCTTCCCCAGTCTTGACCTCCTGGCAGCACCCAGAGCCACCACCTTGCAGCCCTGTGCTCCCAGCTGGAGCAAGCACAGGGCCAACACGTGCCTCTTGCTACCATCAACAGGTTGCTCGCAAGCTGGTCGTCCTTGAGGGAGAGCTGGAGCGCTCAGAAGAGAGGGCAGAGGTGGCAGAGAGGTGAGCAGGCCCCCAGCAGGCAGCGTGCAGGGGTCCCACACAGCCCTTTCCCTAAATCCCTAGCAGACATGGGGATGGGGATGTCCCTCCTTGGGAGTGGCAGGGCCTGTCATTGGGATGGTCCTTGGGATCACAGGCTGGGGGTAGGGGGGTACCAACCCACCAGCATCACATCCTTGACCCTGTTCTCTGCTGTCCCCCCTCCCTGGGGTGCCCCTCTTCCACCCCAGCCGAGTGAGACAGTTGGAAGAAGAGCTGCGGACCATGGACCAGACTCTCAAATCCCTCATTGCCTCAGAGGAAGAGGTACTGGGTCAGGGGCACGGGGCAATGTGCAGCAGGCCCCCTCTCTCTGTCGCTGTCTCTCAAACCATGCGAGCTACCTCTCTTTTCTGCACCACTGCCTCCACCAATGGCCTCCCCTCACCTCCCTCTCCAGCGGGTACAGGCTAGGCACGCTCCTCTATCCCTCCATCCCTGCTTCCCTTGGTGGAGCCAGTGAGAGCCTGGCTGGTGGTAATGCACGAGGTGTCCGTGCAAGGAAGCACAAGGAATGGATGAACAGATGCGTTCCAGCAGCTCCTGCTCACAGTGACTCTGCTCCTTGTCCACCTGCACTGAGTTTCTCCTCTCTCAACTTGTTTTCTCTCTTTCTTTCCTGCTTCCTTGTGCCTGTTCTTTCTGCTCTTGCCTTTCTCCTGCCCTCTGGCCCCACTCCCTCACTCCTGCCGGCCCTGCTTGGGATGTAGTAAATGTGGTGATCTAGAGGAGGAGCTGAAAAATGTCACCAACAACTTGAAGTCCCTGGAGGCCCAGGCTGACAAGGTAGGACCCAGTGAGGCTGCTGGGGCTGGGCAGAGTGCATGTAGTTTGGGGGGGCTGTGGTCTCCTGCTGGGGTGAAGGATAGCCAAAGACATTTCCTGGGGCTCACAGGTGCCTATCTCTGTCTCTGCAGTATTCCACCAAGGAGGACAAGTATGAAGAGGAAATCAAGCTTCTTGGGGAAAAACTGAAGGAGGTAAGGAGTGTAGGGCTGCCACTGCATCAGTGCAGGCATGAGTTTGCCATCATGAGTGGATTTTGACCGTTATGCCCACGTCTTCTCATAGTTTACCAAGTAATTGCAGCCCTGCAGCATAGCAGGTGCCTGGGTCTGGGATGCCCCTCCATTAGGCTATTCTGGTTTAGGGTGTGAGGCTCCATGGGGCCCTTGAATTTTCTTGTCTGTTGCCTTTACTGTGGTAGTGCTTGTGAAGAAGGGTACCAGAGGGGCAAATGTGGCAGATTTGGAGTGCAGTGCAGCCTGCACCACCCCTGTTATGCCATGCAGCTCACCCTCTCCCCACTGTGCTTCCCATAGGCCGAGACCCGTGCAGAGTTTGCAGAGAGGTCTGTGGCAAAGCTGGAGAAGACCATTGATGACCTAGAAGGTAAAATGTCCCCGCCTGCTCTGTGTTCCTCTTTCCCAGGGCAGTGCTTGGCCACACCATGCCCCTGCTGGGGCTGGACAAGGCTTGGCTGGGGTGAGGGGGTGGGCAGGGGTTCTGGAAGGTGGAAGGCTGGATGCCATGGTGTCTGGTTCAGGAGTGCAGAGCTGAGGTGTGGGCTCTGCCCTTGGGTGGGGAATGGGGTCACATCCATGCTGCCTGTGCCTGCATGCTCCTGCTGCCCTCAGCCTGCCGGTCACAGCCACTCTCTCTCTCCACCTTGTGCCCCACACTCTGCTCCACCATCTGCCCCCTGCCTGCCCCCATCTGCAGATGAAGTGTATGCGCAGAAGATGAAGTACAAAGCCATCAGCGAGGAGCTGGACAATGCACTTAATGACATCACCTCCCTCTGAGCCCCACGCTGGGCACCAGCACTGCACCTCCTCCCCACCTGCCTCTCCCCTCCCCAGCTCAGCTACCTGCCTGCCTGGCCATCCCACCTCTCTCCCTACTACCCTTTCCGTCCTCCTCTGTCCTTCCTAGCCTGTGCCTGTCCGTCGGCTCCTTTGGGACAGGAGCTGGCCTGGGGTGTTCCCGCTGTACCCCTCTTTGGGGGGACAAGTTGTAGGTGCTTGGAGCTGTTTGGTAAGAGCCAGTCCCATGAAGCCCCACATGCTGGCTGGACATTGCCTGTATGGTAGGTCCATGCCACAGTATTTCCCAATAGGGATCAGGGCTGTGTCCAGAAGCCTTTTGCTCCAGCAGCTCGCTCCTTGGCTCCCCAGCAGCAGAAACACTGGGGACCCTGCAGTTCCAGGGATGGGGGCCATTTCCCTACCACATACCCCCAGCAAAGTCCCCTGGTGCTGCTTGATGGTCTCAGGATGGGGATGATCTGCACTGGGGAAGTGGCACCTACACTGCCAAAGCTCAGGCCTGAGAGATAGAGGGTTGGCCCTGACTCTGCAGACACCTTCCTTGGCAGGCAGGCAACCCCCAGCTCCTCCCTCACCCCGCCTTCTGTCCTTTGCACATTGCTCTTCAGTTTGCATCTCATGACTTTTCTTTTATGTTCTGTCCTTCTGGTTAATGAGTTGGTTTCAATAAAGTTTCAACATTGGTTTCTCCTTTGTTTTCTTCATTCCACTCTATCCCTCATCTCCTGCCTGTCTCACGCGGGTGCTGTCAGTGGTGTGGTAGGAGGTGGTTGCAGGCAGCTCACAGCTACGGGATCCCCGGGCTGACGATGGCTGAGACCTGAGAGGCTCCTGCACTGCCAGGCTGAGTGGGACAGGGCCCTTTGTCCTGACCCCAGCTACCCTCTGGCTCTCATACACAGCTTTCCTCATCTCATGCCATCTTCTCCATGATTCTTTGGCACGAAATAGCAGGGTTAGCCCTGGTCCTGTCCATTTGCTGTTGCCACTCCCAGGCATTGCCTGCAAGCAGCAATCTCAGCCTTATGTGTCCTTCATCACCTTCCCTTGGTGAAAGAGCTCTCTTCAGCAGTGATCTCTCATGATCCCTAAATTTGTCCTGATACCCTTCCATCTTCCTCACCACCCTATGGTCCTCAGAATCCAGTTCTCAAATTGATGGACCTACAAACCTGTCCCTCCGCCAGGACTGGATGCCTCCTCCTGCCAGTTCAGCTGGTCCCTGCTGCTGGGTGGACGTCTGTGGTGTTTCCATCGAGGGCTTTGGGGAATGCTGTCTCTTTTCACTAACTCGCTTTTTTCTCTCTCTTTCCTGTGCTGCGTTGATGTCTCCAATTTCTCTAGAACGCTCTCAGCAGGAGGCCGAGAAAAACCGTGTTCTCACTAACGAGCTGCGGGTCATCCTTACTGAACTTAACAACTGAGCTGCCCAGAGCTCCCGGCCCCGGCCCAGCCTCCCTGCCCCATTTTGGCCAGGCTGGCTCAGGGCTGGGAGCCCCTACCTGCTCCCCATTGGGGCAAGATGAGGTGTGAAACCTTGGCTTATCCTCACAGGGGTAACTACCCTACCTGTGGGGGGACAAGGAGCCCCTCTGGAGCCTGATTGGTTTTTTGTGGGAGAGAAATGAGGGGTTTTGTGATGTCCTGGGGTGCCCACATGGTGAGGGCTGTCCTCTGGCATCAGAGGGGGTTGTTTATAGCGCTGCCTTCCTCCCCTTGTCCCAGGAGTTGGTGGGCAGCCTCTTCCTCCTCACTCTGGCCACTCCAAACTTGCAGAGAGGATTGTCTCAGAAAGGGGTCCCTGCAGGGTGCTGTGATCACTAGGATAGGAGCTGAGGACCCAGCAGCACCCACTGCCCCAACCTTGGGGCAGAGGACAGGGAAGACCCCAGCAGCGCACAGTGGGAGATGGGGCTGGGTAGGCAAGGCTCTTGTTGCACCACCATCTTGGGGGAAGGAGGATGCCATTTGGAAGTCAACAGCAGAGGAGGCTGCCTTGGCAGCAGGCTGCCTGGCAGAGCTCATCCCTGTAGCCTTGTTAGCTCTGCTCCTTATCTCTCTGTTATCCTCTCTGCCTGCCCTCCCAGACTGTTATTGGGCTGTTGTCTCACTCCTTTTCTTCATGGGGCACTGCTGGGTCACGCAGCAGGCACTGGCTCTCTGCTTTCACTGGCCAAGGGTTTGTGCATGTGCCCACAGACGGCCACTGCCGATGCCCCGGGGCTGGCCAAATAATGGTACTCGCCAGCAGCACCTGCGCTGCAGAAGGCTCAGCCATGGGCAACGGGGCACCATGGGAAGATGGAAATGCTGAAGAGTGGTAACTGCCTGCCCCAGCGACCAGCCTGACTGGCCTGGCTGCCCTAGCAGGCCCCAGAGTGGCTGGACTCATCCCTGCCGGATTTGGGGCTGTTTGTGTGGACTCTGCTCCACCGGGAATGCCCCATTCGGCTTGGAGGCCATTGCTGTACTGAAATGTCTGTCTGTGTGCGTGTGTCTGTGCTTGGTGTGGTGTGTGTGGGTCTGGCTGTACCTGGGTATCCTACGGTTGTGTCTGTGTGTGTGTGGCTGGGTGTCCCTTGCATTCACAGAGAGCCTGGCCAGTGCCAAAGAGGAGAACGTGGGGATCCACCAGGTCCTGGACCAGACCTTGTTGGAGCTGAACAACCTCTGAGCTGCCCTGAAGAGCCCCCAACCCTCTTCCCTACCCAACACGTGCACCCCACTGGCATGCTCAGGATGTCATCAGCTGAACTGCATCTTGGCCAAATCCACACATCCATTGAGAAGGGAAGCCCTGCAGCCATACAACATGGCTCAGGGGCATCTTGTCTGTGCACAGCCTGACTGGCTCTGTCCTGTCTTCATGTCCAAATATTAAAGCAGTTTGACAAGATGGATGGCTCCATTTGGTCATTGTGGGTGGGCCGAGGCACAGGCACTGGGAGGTGAGGTGGGGGTCCCCCTGCCCGGTTCATGGAAGAAAGCTCTGCAGGGGTCCAAGTCCATGGCCAGCATACCCAGATGTCCTTTGCAGCTGTGGGGGGCTCAGAATGATAACCACATGGTTTGGGCTGTGTTCCCTCATCTCCATTGCTTCCATGGGATTCAGAGAAAACCTCTGCATCTCAAACTTGGCCCAAACTCACGATCCTCTTCAAGTACTGTGATAGAGTATGTCACTGGTGTGTCCCCTCCTACAGTCTGCATGCTACCTGCTTGGCTCCTGGGGAAGCCACAAGGTCTTTGACCTCTCCATGGCATCTGCTTCAGTGCAGTTGGTAACACAGAGGAAACATACAAGCATATGACCATGCATGCACACCTTATTAATTATCAGGGTCTTCTCCCTGTCTGGGATTTGCTCACCCTGTGTACTAGTTGCATTTTCTATTACCAGTGACTGACTGCCTGCCTGAGGGACAGATGTGTAAGCTAGCAAATACCAATGCAGCAGACAACCACTTCCCAAAGTGTTCAGCCTCCTGGCTCACAGTATTTTCTCCAACACAAATTGAAGAGTAGCCAGATGTGTCTCATTGCTGTCACCAAAACAGGCTGGATTTCCTGGGAATGCCCAAAGTCATGATCTAGTCTTGCCCTTTGCTTTGGGCCCCTCCATGGTATGCGCTGAGCCCTGTTATCCCACAGTACCCAGCGGATATCCCTCTAAAAGCACACTGACAGGAAACACAATTCATGATGACCCCTTGTCGAGCCAGGCCATCGCCCCAGCGAGTGACCGGCAGGGATAACTTTTGTTATCTGCTTTCCTTTATTTGCTGTGCCTCTCAGCTCAGGAAAGGAGGGTGGTGACACTGCATCTCTTTCCTGTCCAGGTGCTGCTGGCCTCTTGCCCTCTCCCTGGCCTGGCAATTTTGTGCTGCTAAGACCTCCACCAGGTAAAAATGCTCCCCATGTGTGGAGTGCTCATGTTCTGTTCAGCCTTCCATGGGTGCAAGACCTGTCATGAGCTGCAGCCTCCCAGTCTGGACCTGGATGAGCAGGAGGGGAGGACAGTACATGCTGTCTTGGACTGCTGAGCTGTCCCTGCAAAAGAGCTGGAGCTCCTCCTTGGGTCCACCTTGTTTTTCTGCAGTGCACCAGTTGAGCCATTCATTTGTTTGGTCAAAGCACCTTCCAGGCAGGGGATTGTCTGGCTTTAAAAAGAACCAGAGTATAAAAGCACCTCATCTCTGGGAGCCTGCACCCTGCACTGCAAACAAGTCTACCCTGCACTCTGGTCAGGGTGCGTCCCAGTGCCCAGCCTGTCGCCTTCCTGCTGGGACAAAGAGCCCTTTCACACCCACTGTTTTTTCCCCATTAGCTGCTGCTACCTCCTGGTTTGGACCAGTACATTTGACTTAACCATTTACACCCCTCTGCAAGGGCCTTTTCATTCCTTCAAACTATCTGCAGTTTGGCAGTAATATCCTGACTGCTGTTCCTAGGTGATGCTCTACCTGGGAAAGACATGAGCCATTTCGAACTTCAGCATGGTTCTCCCTTCTCCCACGCATCTCCTTCCCCTGTCATGGCCCTGCAGAGAAATAAGGTGGCCAGGGAAATCCCTGGGAGGCTGAGGCACTGTGGAGCTGACGGAATGGGAGCTTGACCTAGAGGCATGTCTCCCCACACGCATTACAGACCTACGCTGAGGACCGAAATGCCTGTCCCCTCCTCCCTTCCTCTCTTTGCACCTCTCCCATTGAATTTTAACCTTTGGATTTGTTTATCTTGGCCTGACAGATCTGAAGATCTCCCCAAAGAGCTTTCAGCCCTGCCATAGGCTGCCACCCCATTGATAAACCACCACATTAACCTCTGGCAGCCCTTCACCTCTGCTCTCTGCCCCAGTTTTCTCATCTCTCTGGTGCCTCATTTCATCTCTGAATCCTTCCTGTTCAGTATCTTTGAACTACATGCTGAAGGGGGAGGACCACACAAAGAACATCTGAGGCATATGTCAAACTGTGTAGAGACAGGCACAGACCACTGTCACCCTCAGTCCCTCCCTTACCGCTTGAGTCTTTGGGGTGAGGACCAGAAGAGCCATGTTGCCAAGCTGCGCACAGTTTGTTGCAAGGCTCTGGGGGTTTTCAAAACAGCTCAGGCAGCCTAAAGCCAAGTGCCACACAAATCTCCCAGTCCCCAAATCGCTATTACAGACTTGTCAAATACAGCAGAGGACAAGGCAGCTGAAGGGGAACATGGACACTAAAACCATGTAGTGCATATCTCATTTCTGCATGAGGTATGTATGCCCCACATGCAGTGCTCTGTACCGCATCCCACAGCAGGGCTGTGCTGCCTCTGAGGGCGGAGAGTGCAGTGCAGGAGGACATGTGGTCCCTGCTCCACATGCTCAGGGACCTTGAGACCATCACTGGAGCAACTGTGCAGCAAGACAGGTCTATGTCAGGATTACAGGCAGCAAGGGACTCTTGGGGAGCATTCATTGTATTGGCTTAATAGTTGCTGGTCCCACTGATGATTAATTGGCTTTCAGAGCAAAAGAAAATAAATAAAAACCACTTGTTCTCAGGGTTCTGTTATGTAATGCCTTTTTCACAGGACGTCTTCTCTATGTTGGATGTTTATTGTCCTTGTAGACTGGGCTAGGATGACCATTTTTGTGAACTTCGTGTTATTGCGTTAGGAGATGATATTATCACTGGTCATGATTCTATCACACTGGTCCATGCTTCATGTGCCAGGCAGGTCCCGGATTAGAATCACAGAATCACAAAATCACAGAATAGTTGGGGTTGGAAGGGACCTTTAAAGGCCATCTAGTTTGACCTACCCGCAATCTCAACTAGATCAGGTTACTCAAAGCCCCATCCAGCCTTACCTTGGACGTTTTCATTGGTGATGAGGTAGGCACAAATAGCTGGCACCATTTTGGGCACCCTTGAGCTTCTTCTCCTGGTTATCACCCTCATCCTTGCTGCTGGAGCTTACACTTGCCTCTGCTCCCCTCAGTCTCTTGCACCAACCGAGTCATCTCAAGATGCAGATATTCCTCACGTTCTTGTATCCCTTTGGCCATGTCCATGTTGGCCTGGTCCTGGTGCTGCAGCCTGGGCTGGATGGTGAGCAGAGCCAGGAATAACTCAAGTGTTGGAGCCATGGCCTGGTGGGAGGAAAGGGGGCTCAATAGGTCTCTGTGGGAGGGAGCAGGGGGCTAGGACATCCAGCATGTCCCCAAAGCCTCTGTTAAGCACCTGCCACCACTGAGAGCCCTAAGCTCCTCTTTCTCAGCCCCAAGGGCAGTACCATGCCCTGTTCTGCCCTAAGGGGCTTGTGTCTCACTTCAGGTTAGAAACCCCCACCCAGCTCAGCATTCCTTCTGCACGTCAGCAGAATCCAAATGCGGTGAGGCTGGGGCTACTGGGTGATGTCCCTGGTGACAGCTTGTGTTATGACCTACCAGAGCCAGATCTGTGATGCTGCAGCCACCAGAGCCACATCTTCCAGCTGCCAAGCCCCAGCCTTTGTCCCCCACCTCTCAGTGGGTCCCGGGCATCCTCACCTAGGAGGGACCTCCCAGGAGCTCTTGACCAAGAGGGCAGACCCCCTCAGAGCTGTAATTGAAAGAAACACAGGGGCTGTGGGTGGATGCTTCTGTCTCACAGAGTGAGATGTGACTTTCTCTGGGCCAGGTGGTCTGACTTTGAGCTGCTTTGCAAAGAAGCTATGAAACCCTAGGCAGAGACAAAACTCCTGCCCCATTTCCTCCTCTGGGATCTCCTTTGCCAGGACATGACTTGGCCCTGCAAATTCTGGCAATCAAGCCGAATACCAATCGTGTCTCTGGAGCAGAGCCTGTGACTATTTCCAGTTCCCAGCTGGCTGGCTGGAAGGGCCAGTGAGTGGGCTGGAGGGGCAGGGCCCTGGGGTTTCCCTGGTTCAGGGAGCCCTCTGTATGCCACAGTGGAGTGTTCTGCTGTGGACTGTGCCTCTCAGAAGCAGGGCTCGTACTGCTTGAAGTAGATGGCTTGAGACCCAGACCCCTGCACAGGCTTCCCTGTAGGTGTGCTGAGAGTGGCGTAAGGGCCGTGTTGCTGCAAGTTCAGCACGTGCAGGACTCTACATCCAATGCTCTGTCTAAAGCCTTCTGGAGGCAGAGAGGGCATGAGTGATGGTGTGGGTGTCACTAAGCGGGAGCATGCCCTGAAGTTCCTTTCTGTGTCAAGCCTCGCTGAGGTGGGGTTGGACACACAGGCTGAGAGAACACAGCAGCAGAGGCCGGGACAGGCTGACCTCAGCCCTGGCCCTGGGGGTCTGCGCGGGACCGCCTCCCTGGTGGCCGAGAGGACAAGGCCAAGGTCCCCTGGGTGCTGGTCAGAGGCCATCTGAGCTGCAAAGAACCCACAGGGCTCATCCAAGTGCAGGGCCTGCAGGAGCGGACAGGGCCAGTCCCTGCCCAGGACATGCCACAGCCCCCGCCGTGCCTGAAGCGCTCCGTGAGCTAATTGAGGCTCGGCGATCTGACCCCTTCACCTGGGAGCCTGTTCAGTGCCCGACCACGCCCTGGGTGACACACCCTTTCCCGACATCCCACATTCCCGATCCCGGGAGTCCACCCGTGCCCTCGTGACTGAAATGACGTCACAATCAGGTCCCGCCCACCCCGCACAAGCCACGCCCCTCCCGGGCCGTCCACGGTTGCTGCTTCCGGCGGCGGCGGCGCGCGCAGCCGTGACGTCATTGGCCCCGGAAGGGCGGCGGAGGGGGAAGGGCCGCGGGGCCCGTGCGGTCGGAGCTCCGGGTCCCCTGTCCCGCGCCCGTGTCCCGCCGACATGACGCTCGCCGTCTTCTTCGGGTGCACCTTCATCGCCTTCGGGCCCGCAT
>VWZD01001095.1:4305-72654 GCA_013396695.1 Sakesphorus luctuosus | reverse complement strand
ATACGGCCTCTTCCTCTTCACCATCGCCCGCGACCCGCTCCGCATCATCATCCTCATCGCCGGGTCAGTCAGCGGTGGGGGCACTGGTGTGGGGGCAGGATCGGTGCCAGGAGCGGTATGGGTTTGAGGGGGCGCTGGGACCGATGCCGGTGCTGGTATCAGTATAGGTGTGAAAGAGGTACTGGTACCAGTATTAGTGTGAAAGGAGTACTGGTACCAGTATGGGTGTGACAGGGATACTGGTACCAGTATGGGTATGAAAGCGGTACTGGTACCAGTATGGGTGTGAAAGGGGTGCTGGTACCAGTATGGGTATGAAAGCGGTACTGGTACCAGTATGGGTATGAAAGCGGTACTGGTACCAGTATGGGTGTGACAGGGGTACTGGTACCTGCATAGGTGTGACAGGGGTACTGGTACCCGTATGGGTGTGACAAGGGCACTGGTATCAGTATGGGTGTGAAAGGGGCACTGGTACCAGTATGGATGTGAAAGGGGTACTGGTACCAGTATGGGTGTGACAAGGGCACTGGTACCAGTACAGGTGTGATAGGATGCTGGTCCCAGTGCCTATGCATGACCAGTATGATCATGACGGGGGCACTGGTACCACAGCTGATGCTGGCACTTTATGGGTGTGATGGGGGCACTGGGACCACTGCTGGTAGTGGTATCAATATGGTTGTGATGGGTGCTGAGACGGGTGCTGGTGCTAGTACCAATATGGGTGTGATGGGTGCCGGTAGCATCAGGGGTGTGGTAGGCCTGTGACTGGTACTGGCCAAGGCACTACTGTGGGACCAGCACCTGTGCTGCTGTGGGCTCAGTGGAGTCACCAGGACTCATCCTGGTGCTGTTGCTTGCATGACTGGAGCACCAACACTGTTTCTCTTACTGTGACAGCCAGTGGCACACTGTGGACACCGCTACTGCTACAGTACCAGTGGAGGGTTGGTAGTGGTACTGGTGCATATGTGCAGCAGGGGCACTGGTAGCAGCATCACTGGGACCAGTAGGGCGTGGTACTGCTGCTGGCATGGATATGATCCTGGCACAGGTGCTGGTACTGTTTTGAGCCCAGCAGGGGCTCTGGTGCCAGTTCTGGTGTCCAGTGGAGCAGGATTACAGGCACAGAACAGTGGTGAGACCAGTGCAGGCACAACCTACCCAGAACTGGCACCAGAATGGCACTGGTGCTCGTAGGACACCGGGCAAGGCTAGGGTACAGCTGCCAGTGCCAATCCCAGCACAGAGGCACACAGGGTAGTCCCCATGGTCCCGACATGGCACTGGCATGGGTCCCGGCACAGCACAGGTGTCAGCAGGCTCTGTCTCTTGTAGGGCTTTCTTTTGGCTGGTGTCACTGCTGCTCTCCTCCCTCATCTGGTTTATCGCGGTGAAAGCCAGCGACCCCCGGGATGAGCGGCTGCAGAAGGGGCTCCTGATATTTGGGGTGATGTTCTCTGTGCTGCTACAGGAGGCCTTCCGCTTCCTTTACTACAAGCTCCTCAGGTAATGGCATCTCCCCTGCTGTGCCAGCGCTGCTGGATGGTGGTCCCAGCCATGACGGGTGTCAGATTTTATGTGTGAATCCGTGGGTTGTGGGGGGATGTCACATGTGCATAAGCTATGTCAGTGCTTACTGCAAGCACGTGGGTGGCACCTGTTTTGATATGCTGACCTCAGTGGGTCTCAGGTGGTGGAGCAGAGCAGCCCTAAGGTCTGGAGTACCCAGTGCCCTGGCCAGCCCAGGACAGTGTTGGTGCAGCCTAAGCAGCTCCTGGCCCCTGTGGCACTGCCTGCTTGGAGCACAGGGTCTTGTGCTGCCAGGTGAGCACGTGCTGCCAGGTGAGCACATGCTGCACCCTGTCATGGGTATGGACAGATGAGGCACTGTGCTGGGACTGTGAAGTCAGGCACGGGCAGGTAATGCAGAGGTCGGCATCTCTCATACCCCTCAGCTTTCCCGGATGGAAGCTGGGAGAAAGCTAGGGGAGCCAGGTCCACAGGCTTACGCTGCTCCCTGCGGCAGGGCACTGTCAGAGGCGAGCAGGCAGAGGGTAGCAGAGCTCCACGGAGCAGCCTCTGACACAAACCACTGCATTTCATTTGCCTTGCGGATCTCCGGTTCCAAGTGCTGCTGTCTTTCCTGGGCTGAGGAGCTGTCTGGCATCCTCCTCACCCACCATACCTCTAGCTGATAAAAATTATGAGCCCTCTCCTCTCCTAGTTTCTCTCCTCAGAGAATCTTTCTATCTTTTGGAGGTATTCCTTGCACCTCCTTCATTGTTTGTCAACATCTTCCTTAGAGTATGAATGCAGAGATCAGGTGCAGCCTCCCACGCCTGCACTGAGGCTGCTTTCCATGTGGGGGTGCTGCTGCTTTCCTTAAGCCCGAGGTCCTGCTCACCCCAGCCCTGCTCTGCTGGGCTGGCTGGCACCCACATTCCTCTGTGAAAATCTTTCTGTGTGGCTTCACGTGGTTTTCACATGTCTGGTGATACAGTCACATGGATGTTCTCTGTGGTGTGTGTTGCAGCTCAGGGATGGGGAGGTTACCAGGAGGGTTGTATGGTGCAGAGTGAGTGCTGCACCATGCCTTGGGAGGTGGCTGGGCTGTGCTGGGCTCCAGTGTGCTCTCACTCCACAGGAAGGCCATCGAGGGGCTGGTGGCCCTCAGTGAGGACGGCTGCTCCCCAATTTCCATCCAGCAAATGGCATATGGTGAGTGCTGTGCCTGGTAGGAGACCCTGACTGCAGGGGTGGGCATGGTGTTGGGAGCAAAGGGGGAACTCTCATGCCTCGCTGGCTTGGAGGTGCCTGGACTGGCTTCTGGGAGGCTCAGGGATTGACATTGTCCCTGTCCTGGCAGTGGCTGGCGTGGGCTTTGGTCTCATGAGTGGCGCCTTCTCCATGATCAATCTCCTGGCAGACGCGTTAGGGCCTGGCACTGTGGGCATCCATGGGGATTCGCAGCTGTACTTCTTGACCTCAGGTGAGTGACTGGCACCCTTTGCTTGTGTCTCTGCCCCACCACAGATGTAGCAGACCCAGAGGGGAGATTCCCCTCCATGCTGTCTTCATGCTTCACCTTCACCCATCTGAGCCCCTTATAGTCCCCTGTCACATCACTCTGTAGCAGACCCTTCTTTCTGTTCCCTGTAACTCTCCCTGCTCTTCTCTTCTATCTTTCCCAAATTCAGGGTCTGACCTAGCTCCTCCCAGTGTGTCTCAGCAGTGTTTCTACTCCTCTTCACTGACTCATCTCCATCCCTTCCCTAAGCCTGCAGGCCAGATCAGGGTGGGTGATTCCTTGGTGACACTTCTCTTCTGCTCCCTGCAGCTTTTATGACCATGGTGCTGATTTTCCTTCACACCTTCTGGGGGATCCTCTTCTTCCACGGCTGCGAGCATCGGCGCTGGTGGGAGATCATGGCGGTCGTTGTCATGCACCTCACTGTTTCGGGGTCGGTGAGTAACTGGGAGCAGAGCTCTGCACCAGGACCAATATTCTGAGTACTGCTCC
The DNA here is from genome assembly GCA_013396695.1 of Sakesphorus luctuosus. NCBI lineage: Eukaryota > Metazoa > Chordata > Aves > Passeriformes > Thamnophilidae > Sakesphorus > Sakesphorus luctuosus. Next base: position 69,128 of record VWZD01001095.1, on the reverse strand, counting down.
CTGTGCTGGGGGGAAACAGCCTTTGGCAGTAGTGAAGCAGCTGGCCCTTCACAAACCAAACCCTAAAGTCAGTGTCCCCTGTCCCAACCCCACATGTTGAGGTGGTGGCAGTGTGACATATCCTGTCCCTGTCCTTTCCTGCCTGCTCACCCTTCTCTTCTCCTGCCTTTCTGTCCAGTCGTTTTGCAACCCCCTGTACGTGGGCAGCCTAGTGCCCTCCTACCTGCTGATGGCTGCTGCCGCTGCCTGGGCTTACCTCCTGTCGGGGGGATCTGCGCAGAACCTGCGGCGCTTCCTGCTCTGTAAGTCCTGCTCCGTAAAGGGCATGGGGGGCACTGTGGGTCCTGCCAGGTATCAGGACTGGAGCTGGGATGGTGAGAGGTTGTCCTTGTCTCTAGAACAAGGGTATCATCCCCTTGTCTCCCACACTGGAGGAGCAAGTGTTTTTTGGGGCCATGGTCAGGTTGTTGCCTCTCCTGGGGGGAGTCGGGTAAAGAGTTCGATGAAAACTGACCCCTTCTCCTCTTGGTTCCTGCAGGTTTACGGAGTGGAGCCAGCCCCCAACCAGGATCCTGAGGCCCTGCAGGATGTTCCTGCCCCCAGCCACCCCTGCCCTCCCCTCCTCCTATCCTGGTGGCAGGATCAGCCATCACCTTCTTTGCAATATCTTTTCTCCTGAACTTGAGGACCCCAGCCAGCCCAGGCAGGGCAGACGCTGGGGTCTGGCTGTGGCAGCCAACCAACCAGTGTGGCTGGGACTGGCTCACTCCAACATCCCTTTGGGAGCCCCTGTAGAACAGCTCAGTTTTGGGGGACCCGACTCTGCTGGCCCTGCCATGAGCTCAGCCCCAGTCAGCTTGCCTGTGAAGGATGCTACCTTGGACTGCTGGAGTCTTGAGCCCAAAGAAACCCATCGCTTCTCCCCCCACCGCCACAGGTGTGCTGCCCCCATGCCAGGGTGGGGCACCTGCATTGCCTCCTCACTGCATGGTGGAGGAAGGGGCTTTGCAAAGTGCTGCTGTGCTCTGGGTCATGGCTGACTCTTGTGGGGCTCCTTTCTCCATGTCTTTGCCCAGTCTTGCTGCCCCAGGAGCCATGGCCCTGGCGCTGACCTACGGTAGCGCAGTGAGCTGGCACCCTGGTGCAGCAGGATGGTGCTGGGGGACCCAAAGGTACTGACAGCTTGCTGGGTGGGAGGAGGATGGGGGAAAAGACAGTATCCAAAGGGTCCAGTATACATGGAGGGTGGTGGAAGGCTTGGGAGGAGATGCAATGCCACAGCTGTTGCTGGCACAGATTTAGGAGAGGGTTCAAGGGACCATTCCAATGGATCATTGCCCTCTCCTGTTCTTGGGGATTTTCAGGTGGGTACCAGCCCTGATTCTGTGCCACAGGGCTGGGAGGGAGAAACTGCCATCGGGCTGAAAAGGCAGTTTTATCCGTAGTGGGCTTTTATACCAATAAAATTAAGTACCACAGACAAGTGGGGGCTGTGTGGCCATCGGTGCTGCTTTCATGGGGAGGGTACAAACCATGGTGGCAGTGGTTTGTGCTGGTGTGACTCAGGTAGGAATGGTCTGGCAGTTACAGGCCCCATTTGCCTGGAGGTCTTGTTCCTGCACTGTTCATCCTAACGGGGTTGGGCTCTAGTTTTACAGCTTTGGGTTGCAGGCTGCTGAGGGCTGGAGTCTACAGGTTCCTGTCCTCTCTGGGGCCTGCATATTTCTTTTGGTTTTGCCCTGGTCATAAAGCTCCCAGGGGTTTGGCTCCAGCTCCACTGGAGCCACCACAAAAGGTGGGAAGTAGCCATGGATCTGAGGCTACTTTGACTAATGATAGATATGGTAGAACTTGAGGTGCGCTGGGTGGGGGCTGGCCAGCAAGCAAGATATGACTCTGCCACCTGCAGTTCAGCCTTTCCCCAGCCCTACCAAGCTGCAGCTATGTTTTTCCAATGCTTTGCACAAATAAGAGGAGGAAGAAGTCCCAGAGTGATGGAGGGCAGGGCTGGGCTGTGCAAGAAGCCTTGTGCTGCTTACTCTGGAGCTCTGCCCAGCACACAGAGGCTGATGCTGTCTCTGCCAGCTGGGAAGGGGTCCCTGCACACCCTTCTTCACTGTGGGTCCAGCTCCACCAGGGTGCTCTTTCCTGCCCCACAGTTTCTCACAAGGACAGCAGAGAAGTTTGGTACCATGGGAGGCTTTTACTTTTTTTTAATACTTTTTCCCATTTTTATAACAAAAATATCTGTTGGGGCCAAATGCTGCCCCAGGCAAACAGTCCTTGTGGGCAGCCTGTGCAGCCAAGGGATGCTGGAGTACTGGCTTGTCCTTGGCACAGGGCGGGAGTGAGGGGAGGTGGTGTGGCAGCTGAACCAGTGGAGCTGGTGCTGCCACAGAGGTGTGGAGTTTACGCAGTGTTCTCGGTGCTGGCTGCCGTGTAGATGACTTTGGACTTGGTTGGTGAGTCCAGCCTGATGGGGGAAGAAGGAGGAGGGGAGTGTTAGACCAAATAGTGGGTCTTGCTGCCTGAGACCACCCTTAAGCCCCTTTCTCATGCCCTGGACCCACGCTGCCCCCAGGTCTCTTTCTGCATGTCCCCGTGGCTCACCGTGCATTCTGGCTGCGGTGCTTGTAGATGTACAGCAGGAAGGCCAGTGCTGTGACAGCAAAGAGCACCCCGAAGAGCACGGCCAGCACGTCCCCTGCAAGCCAAGCACAGGCAGGTTGCATGTCCCCTGCAGCTCAGGGAGATGAGTCAAGGGAGCAGGCTGGTGGCCCAAAGGCAGAGGGGGCACAAAGGAACAGCCTCAACTGAGCACACATACCTGCATGAAATGAGGTGGAGTGTCCTTCTGCAAAGGAAGCAAAAGAACCGAAAGTGGGAACCAGCAGCACAGATGCTAGGGCAGCCCTTCAAAACCACTGTGGCTGTCTGCTCCCCAGCTCAGAACATGGCTTTCAGGACCCCAATTCCCAGGCAGGTACACCCCCCATCCACCTTCCCATCCTTTGTGCCAGCCCCCTCACCTACCTGCTGCTGGTGCTGAGCTGTCACTACCTGTAAGAGAGATAGTGCAATTAGGAGGCTGCCCCAGGTGTTTGGGGGCAGAAGTGTCAAACCTGCAGATCTTCAGGGCCCACTGCCAAAGCAGGGCTGACTGGAAGACTTCCCATCACCCATGAGCAGGTAGGGAGAGGTGCCTGTCACATCCCCAGCAGCTCACAGTGTGCAGGAATCCCAGCCCTGACACCCTGCCAGAAGCATCAAGGGAAGGGGAGAGAAAAGGATCCCTGAACTACAACCCACACAGAAGCCTTGCAGAGCCCAGCCAGAATGCCCCTACCTCGCTGTTTGTTTCCACCACCTAGGAAGCAGACAGGCAGTGTGTTGAGCACTGCAGCACCCCATGACTGTACCAAACCCCACAGGAGACCCTGGAGAGGAACACAGGGTGAGCCCACCAGGCAGTGACCATGGGGACAGTTGCCTGTGGCTAGATGGCCAGCAGCTTCTGGGAGGAGGCTGTCATTCAGTGCGGGCAGGGCACCCGGCATGGGGATGGTTTAGTGGCTCCACATGCTGGGAGGGAGCTGTGCTGGGCAAATATTTACCCAACGCAAGAGCACAGCTTTTCAAGAGCTGCACTATCATCTGTACACAGCTTGGGTATTGCACGCAGAGTGGCACTATCTGCAGGCTGTATCCAACTGCGGGAAAGTTGCCACCTTCACCCAGCTGTCGGGCCAGGAGAGGTTATCCTGAACTGAGGGTGACTGGGAGAAGATCAACAAGCGTGGGCAGAGAGGGTGCAGCTGCAAGCAAAGCAGGACATGATCCTGCAGCTCTCCATCTCAGCACTCAGTGGCCCCAGGGGTAAAGCAGGCAGTTAGCACCGATGTGGGGAGACAACCCCACCAATCCTGTGCACTCAAGGCAGGGGACCAGTAACCTCATCCAGGAGTACTGGAACACTGCCCTCGTAGTTCAGGAACAAGGGCTTTGTGGCTTTGTTGTAGTGGGGATTTTTGGATAGAAATAGCAAATAGGGAAAAGCAAAAAAAAAAAAATTAGAGCTGGGCAACTCCCCCCCCCTTGCCCCAACGTCAGCAGGTGGAGGCTTTGGAACAGCTTCTGCAAGAAAGTGGTAAAAGAAAGGCTCAGAGGTAAATGGAAAATATGATAAAGTATCTAACAAGTTTACCAAAGATAGAGCATGCCAGCCTAACCTGATATCCTTCTTTGATAACTGATATTCTAGACAAAGAAAATGCGGTAGATTTTATCTCTCTCAGCTTCAGTGAAGCATTTGATGCAGTGCCACATGGGAAACTGCTAGCCAGGCTGAAGACCACAGTGATTAAAGCCTACAGCCATTAGCAAGCTGGCTGGAGGTGGGATGCTGAGGGAAGTGCCTTGCACCGCAGTGTGTGGTTACCAAGGCACTGCCCAGAGGCCTGGGACCAAGCCTCTGGGCTGTTCCCATTAGTCAACTTGACACAAGGTGTAGGAAATGCCATCAAAACAGAAAAGGAACAGGATGTTGAATAGAAAGGCCCCAGTGACCTCAGGGAGCAGCAATGGGCAAAAATTCAGTGATGCCGTGTGATAGTCACACCTGGGGATTAAGAGTCATTCCTACTCATTCCTGGAAACCACCAATGCAAGAAAGACCTTCAAGGACAAACTGAGGACAGGCAGGCAGGGCTGTGTCAGGCAGGGGACTGTGTGCCTAGTCAGAATGTCTGTGTGGCCCATTGGTAGAGCGCAGCCTTCAGGTGTGGTCCCCAGCACTGCCCTTCCTGCAGGGTTTGGATGAGGGGTGCTCACTGCAAGTTAGTACGAGTGGCAGCTGCTACTGAATTTATCTGTTGCATTTTGGATTGAACGAGCTAGCTTGGATGCCAGGACCTGGCTGTTTGCTTTTGAACATACATCTCCTAGTCCTCCTACTATTATATCTGCAAGACTAAGGATAAAACAAATCTTCTCCAGGCAGGGTGAATGAAGTGCAGAAACAGACTCCAAGACTAGTGCTGCTATAAGTCAGGGCAGATCTAACCCATGCAAATGCTGCATTTCTGTAAGAGACATGAAACACTCCTGCCTCTCGCCCCATTTCTGCATCCCTGCAGCTGAGTACAGCCTGGGCACAATCACGCACTCCTTACCAGGAGTGTGCTTCACCAAAGGCTGGGTGGTCTGGAAACTCGCCAGCACCCGTCGCCCATGGAGATTCTGCACTGGCCGGTAATTGTTCTGCAGAAGATCGCTGTCATCGGTTCTCAGGCTCCTCACCAGCAATGACATCTGGAAGAAGAACAGTGTGAGCAAAGCAGCATCCATCCCACCTCTGGGGGCCAGATGAGATGCAGGGCATTGGCACAGGTGGTGCACACTTGGAGGGAGAGGCTGGGAAAGACCTACTGTGTAGCTCATTGCCCTCACAGACCTGGTCACGAGAAAGTAGCATGGTCTGGTTGAAGATTGTCCACTTCACCGTCTGGTAGCAGGGAGGGGTGGTCAGAGAGCCATTGTAGTGGAAATAGAGTTTCAGATTGGCAGGCAGCAGACCTGCAATGTTGAATCCAGGCACCAAGACTTCCTGGCCTGGGAGAAGAAACACCATGGGAGTGTCCTGCAATCCCTTGCAGGACAACAGCATGGAGATTATTAGCAGCCTGGCACTGTGTGTGTCACTGCAGCCACTGGAGAAAGAACAGTGGGTTTGCCCAGGAGGCAAAGGAAAGCATGTGGGAGGAGAGGGCACCTTGGAGCAGGGCAATGCTCCCCTTCTCATGTACACGTGGCAAGTGCCTGCTGCAACCTCGCTCTCCCAGGCAGCAGGTTTCTCTGCTGGGCTGCAGACCCTGAGACAAGCACTGCATGAGACAGGGCCTTACCTACTCCTTGGATTTTGTGCAGATGCTCAAGTATCTCCTGATAATATGGGTTCTCACTCGGCCCAACCTGCAACACAGAGACTTCAGTCAACACAGTAATGGCAAGGACAGGGGCTGAAGGGAGACCAGCCAATGATGGCAGTGCTAGCAAGGAGGTATTCCTACCTGTGAGAGGCACCCTATCCTGATGACCCATTAATTCTATCAGCACTGCTCTTCCCTCTCTCTCCCCTTCTTCTAAGGTGTATTTGCCTCTCTGAAGTCCCCCAAACCATGCCCANAACCATCTGGGCGAACCATTGCCTCATTAAAGCTGTCATACTTGGTGTTGTAGTGGACCACATGGATCTGGAAGGGAAACAGGCAATCCCGATGCAGGATGGGCACCAATAGGAGATGCACCCAGGGACCAGCCTGCTGAAGCAAGGGCTGGGAGAGATGTGCATGTGTGATGAGCACCCCTCCCGGGAAGGGAGGTGCTGGGAAGGGAAGGGAAAATGCTGGAGGTGCCAAAAAAATGTGCTGCTGCAAAGCAGCCAGCAGGAGGGTTTGCCTGCAGAAACTTCCCCAGTTAGGGACAGCAATGTCCTGCATACCAGGGGCTCATACTTCAGAGCCAGGCTCAGTTTGAGGACAGCAGCTAGAGAAGGAGGGATAAAACCAGATGGAAGCTGGCAGAGCAAGAGGACAGTGTGTACAGAATAAACAGTCCCTGCAGCTCCCAGAGCAGGCTGCTCACAGCCTACAGGGGAGCTGGCTTCCTTGGCCTGGGGACCACCACAGGTCCTGCTCCGTCAGCCCAGGACCAGGCTTCAACGTGAGTCTGGCTCAGCACCAGAGTGTGGCCTCCTGCATTGAACTTCACTGCTGCAGAGCTGCCTGGGATCCTAGCCCGGGGTTACAGCCTTCATCCAGTGACAACCAGAGCCATGCACGAGGAACATGACAGTCCTCTGGTGCCTACCCTGCCCAGCACCATGAGGGAAAGGATGCATCCACCACCACGAGGGTTCCTCACCTCTGCAGCAAAGCGTTGCCCATTGATGGTGTGCTCCGAACCAGGTTCCAACAGGGAGCCCCAGTGCAGGTGCAGCTGTGCAGCTCGGTATTGCTGAGCATAGCCACCAGTGATGGCCAGTGACTCAGGCAGCTCAAGGACAACTGCAGAGGAAGAAGGAAGAAGTCAGTCAGTAAAACAAAGCCCAGTCCATCCCACAGGGATGTAGAGGAGATGTCTCAAGGGAAACAGTCACCCTGGGCTTATGGTCATAACCAAAAAACTTGCTTTCCATCTTTCATAAGGCTATGGGCAAGTCTGCCAATGCAGCAGGGTTCAGCTTTTGACTTGAGGCTGGAGGACTCTGCAGTAAATGCATCACCTTCAAAAACAGCTGCTATGAAAATGCTGTAAAGGAAGAGCCCCTCTGCAAAGACTACCGGGGCCAGCTCCAAGCCAAATGTTATCCAACAATTTATTCAGTAAGTGAGAATAATAAAAAAAGGCCATGGGCAAAATTTGTAGAGAAAGATATTGGCAGAGTGGTGAATACCTATGAGAGCAGGGCTGTTGGGCAGAGACCTGCAGTCCTTGGTGAGCTGGGACATTTCAAATAAAGCAGCCTGAGAGTGTCTGACAGCACTGGAGCTGGTGGCATGGAAGCATTAAATATTTTGAAAGCACTTAGAGCTAAAATTTTTGCCTCTTTGGATACTGTAAATTCATATTTGGTTTTGCCTTTACTTCAGTATAGTTTATCCAGCTATTTTGGACTCATGCAGCAGTGTGGCTAATCTAAGGTTGAGTTACCTGGACATGACGCAAAAGATCAGGAGTATCCCTGGACCCTGACACCTATCCTTCTAAGCACATTTTCCTCATTTTTAATATCAGTTCTTTTCCTTTCTCCTTTATAGGTGAAATGCCCTTTAGTCACATCACGAAGCTAGGGCACAGATTTGGGATTAACCACGTAATAGGTCTGTGATGAGTCATTTGCCATCTCGAGTTCCCTGCCACTGGGTTCAGAGATAGAAAACTCAAATACAGGAAATGGGAGACTGCTCCCTCCGTGTGAATTTATCTGCTTTTACACTTCTTTTGTATAGCTACATCATTGCGTTCCTTCTTCTAACTACCTGAGTAATTTTCAGGCCCTTTAAAAAGCCTATACAATATATACACTTTGTATTACCAAAATGAGTAACTGTACAAATATCTTACTGGACTTGCAACTTTTTATTTATTTATGGCTTTTCATAAAGCAAGCCAGTCATTGCCACAATAAATAAAGGCATTTTATAAGCATGGGAGAAAGTACTTCCCCTCTCCCCAATGAAAATGCTCTGACTGCTTTTCTAAACACCAAGCAACACCAGATGCCAGGGTGTCTAAAATAGCAACTACTGAGCTCAACTAGTTTAACTCCGCAGGCACGTTAGGGCAAGAGGCCACAATAAGAGCTCTGTGCATGCACCACGCAGCTGATCAGGCCATGCACGGCGAGTCTGACCTGTCAAGTTTGCTGTACACACAAGTCAGCTCCATCTTGCTAGCTACCAGGGCAAGGAGGTGTCTTATCTCATCGTCAGCAGGTGCCTCAGTCCCTTTCTCTACAACCTTTTCTTAACTTGGAAACTGGTGGACACCAGAATGCACAGAACACTCTGCTTGCTCTCAGAAAAATCTAGTAGCAACCAGATCCAACCATCCTCAGCTGTGGGGAGATGAATGGAAAGATGTAGTTTTCCTCCATGTCTGGCATAGCAAGCCTGATACTAAAATAAGATGAATAAGTTGTGTCCAGACTTTCCAAAACCACTCTAAAATTGGAGAAGGGAAACAAAAAATAGATAAAATTTTTTTAATATTATGAGATAGCATTCTTAAGCACAGACTTAACGAAGTTGGTCAAAGTTGTGTCTTAAGAAGACACATAGGCAACTTAAAGCTAGGTCACACCCAGAGGCTGATGAGTCCTTTGAAAGTGAAATGTAGAGGAGAAACCAGTTTCTGAAAACCTATGCCAGAAGTACCAGGGACACATTTTTGAAGGAAATGTGGAGTTTAATAAAATTCTAGAGCCAGCTCACAAAGGCTCTGGATGTCTCCAGGTTCCTCCCTTCATCCAGGAAAACACATGGATCTGTAAAGGCTCAAGCCCAGTGCTTCCATTTTGGCCTTGAAGGCAATGTGACTGGAGCCTTCAAGACAATCTCTTTCCCAGAGTCCAGGGAAGGGCATCAGAGAAATGAGGTCCTGTTGGTAGAGTCTGGGCAGCCTCTACTTGTCTTCCTACCTGTACCTTTGCACCCACCTGTGTGACCATTGTTCTTCAGCACGAGCCTCTCATTGGCAGGCAGGCTGTAGCCAGAGAGCTGGATTGGACGGAGGTCAGGGCTGAAGATGGTCCAGGCTGTGTCAATATTGATGGGTGACTGCATGATGCCCCCACAGTCTGGGTAGTCTGAATCCCAGTGCTCCCTGTCTGGTGCAAGAAAGAAGGGAGGGAGTATCAGTGAGATCACCCAGGTAAGGAGAGCACCAGAAAGAATGTTTGGGTGGTGGTGGGAAAGGGGACAGGCACATTAAGTTTAACTTCCACAAAGTTAGCTTGGGAGCAGATCTGTGCCACCATGTGACTGTATGCAGTTGTATCAGGAAAGGTCTAGGAGCATGGTGAGCTGCCAGGAAATTCTATTTTTGGGGTGTTTAGGAAGAACACATGAAGATCATTTACAAGTGGATTTGGCAAGCTGTAGAGCTGCTGCCCTGCAGCTCATCACACACTTGCTGTCTTGCACAGCCTGGTCTCTGGCAGGTTTCACCCACACTGCCACTTGAGCAAAATACCACTATGCTGCAGGGCTCTGTGGCAAACGGGTATCTCATATGACTGGGGTGGTTGCTGGAATGGCCACCTCTCCCTAGTGCTACAACTGCAAAAAGCATGGCTGATGCCCCAGAAACCTCCCTTTGCACTGCAGAGGGCTGCTTTTAGTGTGTTATAGGCCAATGCAAATCCAGGTTTGTCCCCAGGCCACACTCCCAGGACCCCTGTAAAGATGCAGCTGGACATTAGCCTGTCCAAGCCAAATCCCAGAGTGGTGGTGCAGCTGTAAGGGGTGCATTTGTGGTAGCACTGCAGTGATGCCTGTGGTAGAGAAGCCCCCAAGCCATGATGGGAGGGCAGGGCCAGGCAGGATGGGGAGGGAGGGCGACAGAGGGCAGAGGTGAAGACAAGTAATCCCTGGGCAGGTCAAAGTCCCAGCATGGACTGCAAATCCAGCCAGGAGAGCCCAGCCTGCTTCCCCACTTGGCACAGGATCAGGGGAGCTCCCATTCAGGGAGGAGCCCTGCCTCCAGAGGCATCCCCCCACACCCAAGGGACTGGGGAAACACTCCTTGAAGCTGTTGCTTCCTGTTGAAATCAGAGCAACCCCTGGCTCTTCAGCCCATCCGTGCCTGGGTCCAGGCACTGTGTCAGGCTCAGGCAGGAGGAAGAGGTGAGTCTCCGACTGCGCACAGGAGCCCTGTAATCATTAACCACGGCTGGCTCAGGCCCAGAATCTGCCCAGTAGTAGGAAAAAAGCAGGAGTACCTGCAAGGTATTTACCTTCATAGCTCCAGTGACTGTGGCCTTGAAAAAAAAGAAAAAAACACATGAATGGAAGGAAAAGGTTGTCAGCAAGCACATCTCTGCCAGGCAGCACTCCCAGCCCCAGCAGCAGGTCGCTGGGATTCCACTGCTTTTAATCCCTCTCCCTGACTTTCTTCCTCTACTCCAGCAAAGGGGATGCTCCCAAATGGTACTGCTGCCTTGTAGCAGGGCCAAGTCTCCCACGGTTGTCAGTTAGAGGGAAAACCCTAGGGCTTGACATTTTGTCATCACCCTTAAGACGAAAAATCAGGGTTATTGGCTTCTGCCACTGAGCAGCTGTACCAACACTCTGGCAGCTACTCTGGAGCAGCCAAAGCCTCCCATTGCTCCAAGACAAAGTACTTCACAAGTGTAGTTCCCACATCATGAGGAGTCTGGGCAGCAAGATGCACTGCACCACGCAGACACACTCTCCTCCCACTGGGGAAAGCAGCCCTGGGACTCACAGCAGAGGCAGCAAACAAGCATCAAAACCTAGTCCACTTACATCAGTGAGTGCCTGTACCATGGGGACAGACTGCCACATGAAAATGTACCAGGCCAAAAGCTCATCTCCTGTTCCAGTAGCCCTTTGTTGTAACTCATCCAACCACCCAAATGCCCCCACAGACTGCATAAGGGTCCTACTATAGAAACACCTTTCCCTAGGGAAAGCAGAAGGGAGGATGGGGGAATCCGTGCCAGGACCTCCACAGTCCTGTGCCACCCATGGGGCCCACAGTGGTCTCGGCAGGGCAGGACATGCCCTGAGCTTCCCACAGCTGGTGGTGTGCCTGTTGTGCGGATCTAGAGGGGGCAAAGCCCTCCTGGGCAGATCCTGAGGGTACAACAGTACAACAGCCTGGCCCTCAAACCATCACTCCTCTGAAGTGCCCAGCAAAGCCTGGATTCCCAGCACGTCACTGGAACGGGCCTGAGAAGTGCCAAGAGTCCATACCGAACACCTTGGCTATCACCAGCCCTTCTAGGCAACCAACTCCAGGCGAAGGGAGGTGGGTTTTGGATTTGCCACAAACAAGGAAACATGGCCCAAAAGGATTATGTGCCTGCTCTGACTGACACAACAGATAATTCATGGGCTCCTCCTCTGACTTGTCCTTACCAGTGTGTTGCTTCAGACAAGCTGTTGGCACATCCCAGCCCACAAGAGCAGGAGCAGGGGGTGCCAGGTTGGGAGAGGTCTGGAGAAAAGGGAGGCATTCATACAGCAACAAGGACATGGGTGAGCTTTTAACAGGTACAGTCCAGCCCTGATTCCCCACCTATTCCTTGGTGGGGCCAACTGCCTGACAGCCTGGTCAGGACACAGGACAGGCATAGCAGGCGCTGCTCTAGTCCCCATCCCTGTTGCTCACAAAAGCTATCTGCAGCCATTTGCTATTAATAGAAGTAGATTCCAGCTCAGGAGTGAGAAAGGAAGAGACAAATTTTCCCAGGCCCAGATGTCCCATGCAAGGCCCCAAGCCCAGCAGGATCCTGCCCTCCTCTCAGCAAGGATCCAGGCACGGGTACTACTGGGGGTCTTTGGTGCATCTGCTGGAAGGTGCGTGGCCACACCCAAACCAGGCTAGAAAGGTCTGGAGGGTGTTTAGGGGCACTCTGTGTTGCAGAGATGGGAACAGATCTTGAGGCTCCCTCCAGCTTCATTGGTGACTCACCTCTGCAGCATTTCTGAAACTTGGGAATCACTTGCCCAGACACTGGTATTCCCAAGGGCATAGGAAGAAGGAGCAGCAAGCAGTGGATTAGGCAAGCCACAGCTGCCTGCACCAGGCAGGAACACATGTGCCCCAGGACAGGCTACAGTGCCCTCTCCATGCCTGCTTGCATGGCACTGCCCTGGGATGCACCCGGCTGTTCTACAGCAAGCGGACATTCATTCATCCTGCCCACCTTGCTCACACAAAGCTAACCTGCTCCCCAGACGCTGATTATGCACCAAAATCCAGGGAACATGGAGCCTCCTCTGGAAACACCCTGTATCTTCTCCCACTTTACTCCTGCTCTCCTGCCCCTTCTGGCACTATCTGCACGAAGGGGACATGGTTTGTACACAAGAGCAACACTTGCTGATTCCCAGGCAGGATTTCCCTCCTGCAGTTCAAGGGTGCCTATCAGCATGGGGAGCCCCACTGCGAGGAGCACTCACACTGGGACAGACCTGGCACAGGTAAGGGCCAGCACCCTAGGGCTTGCACATGATGCCTGGGCTCACTGCACATGCCTCAACTGGCACAGCCTGCCCTGACACCCCACTTTCTGCTCGCCTCCAGGGACTCTGCCTTGACAGAAAGCAGCTCAAACATCATATTTTAGATTGAGCAATAGCACTGTGCTGACACCTGCCCTGCTGTGTCAGCACTGTGCCACCCACCCCAGGTTCCCACATCTCCCAGCACCCGTCTGTTTCCACAGCCAAGAGGGCTCTGGACCCTCCTCACAGCCTCCCATCAGCTCAGCTTGCCAGCTTGAAACACCCCAAATGCTGCAGCTGCACCCAGGAGTCAGTTCAATCCATGTCAACACACAGACTTTCCCAGGGACATCTCAGCATCAGAACCAAAAGGATCCTCAAGCTTTTATCCTTCCACTGAAGGCACCCGAGCGTGTTTCTGCATCCCATGCAGTGGGTGTAGTGATGCTGCAGCCAGGCCCCCCCCTCAGGGAGGCATCTCTCAAGCCTAGCTGTGCAGAGATGGGTCCCCTTGGCACACTCACAGAGCACTGCAGGACAGCACCAAGACAAGCCTAGCCTAGGCCCTGGATCAGGCTCAGCATCTGCCCCAGCCTCAGCACAGCTCAGAGAAGACCTGCACTACTCTGATCCCTTCCACGGGGGGGCATTTGCAGCCTCACAGCCCTTTGTGATGAACATTAACCCACTGCCCTGCCCAAGTGCTGATTTGCATAATTTCAACTGCCTCCCACACTCCTCGCTGGAGCACGTCTTCTCCCTCAAAAAACACTGTGGTGCCAGGTCTTCTTTCTGCTGAAGTGCTGCCACTCACCACAACAGACATGGCTGCACCTGGGCAGTGGGTCTTTTTCATGCCCTGCCCTATCTCTGAGCACCCACAGCTCTGGCAGGGACTGTAAAGCACTCCCAAAAATGAGGAGAGTAACAACCTTGGTGATGCGATGTGCACGCTGAGAGGGAGATAACATGCAAGAAGAGGGCTGCTTGTAGGGGTCCCAGCAGGGCAACACAGTAGAGTACGCCTGCCCTTGCAGGCAAAAACGCCTTCATGCTCAGCCACACAGAGCCCTGCTGGTTCACCTGAGTGTTAACCACCACCCCCTTCCCCCAGCAGCCCATGATACAGCCAAGTTTCCCACGAGTTTTCCCCTCTTCACTCCCTTCCTTTGTACTTTCTTCTGCTGTTCCTTGCTCCCACTCAGTCCTCCTATTCTGGGATACAGGCACTGCTGCAAGTGCCAGCTCCCTTCCCTCCTTGACATCCAACACCATCCAACAACACTTTCCTGCCGAGTTCAGGCAGACGCTGCCATTACCAGCGTGCTGCTCCGCATGTCCTGCAGCCCGGGAGGAAGGGTAGGAGAAGCTTTTGGCAGTGTGAGGAGCCAGCACAACCACTGACTGCTACAAATTCCACACGGGAAAAACACCGATGCAGCAAGCTGCTTGCATGAGACCTCACCAGGGACACACAGGAATGGACTGTGCACCCGAAGGACTCAGGATGACTTGCACAGACCAAAGGGGAACCCTCGGTGATGACAAACAATAGCGAAGGAGACCAGAAGGTTTGTCCTAAATGTCTGCACCCCCCTTCCTCAGTTTTTCACATTTTAGGGGATACACAGCCTGAGGCTGCTGCAGGGCATCTGATAACACTGAAGCAAACGTGTGCTCACAGCGTGGATGCTGAATGACAGCAATGCAGCCATTGGTGCTGGCCACTCATCTTGAACTCTAGAATTTTGATGGCTCGTGTGTGAAAGGCAGGGCAGTGGGCTCACTTCTAGCTCTAACATTCTGCTCTCTTATCGGCTGGGTACACAGTGCCCTGTGCTCAGCCACAGGCAGCACTGGGATCCTGCCAGAGTTTCCTCTTCCCACTGGTACCCAACCCTGAGCCACACCTGGGGCAAAGCTCTGTGGGATGAGTTCAGTTTGCAGATGTCAGGTCAGGACCACCTTGCTGTGCCCTGTCAAGAGATCAGTCCCATCTATGGAGGGATCAGTGTAGCTCATAGCCCAGAAAAGAGGGTAAGCAGAGTATTATTCCTAATGGTGTAAAGCAGGAGGTATGAGGACACAGAGAGTGTAGGTTGCAAAGTAGGCTCCAGCCACAGCAGCCACGTCCCAGCCTACAAAACATGTCCAAGCACCAAGTCCCTTGAAAAGCAATAACCTGATCAGGATACATGGCTATGCCACTGTGTTCATGCTGCCCACAGCCAGATCTCCAGATCAGTCTGTGGCAAGAATGGCACAGGCATGGTCTGGTCTGGGCAGGGTCTGGTCAGGGTGGGCACATAACTTGAACATCCTTCTGCTAAGCCCCACAAGAAGTTTTTTTACGGGAGGGATATGCCATCACAGCCCTACACACACCACATACAGCACCCATATTCTTTCAGGACACCACTCTATGTGCTGCCCATGGGGGCACCTATCCCTCCCAAGCCTGTCTGCATTAAAGCCCCTTTTTGTTTATAAACTCTGACCCACTGCAAGCCTTTGGGATCAGCCTTTAATCTGCCACTGGTAGCACAGGTCATTGCAGGGATTGTTCTTTGTTCTCCTGGGGGCGGACTGCTAGGGCTGTGGGGCTCAAGATTATGCCAGCTCCCCCTGAGAAGGGCAAGGGTTTGGGTGGAGGAAGGCATAGGGCAGGCTTTACTCCAGGGCATGTTCTTGCTCACTCTGAACTCAGCTGCCCCAGCAAGCGCTAGGGGAAAGAGGAAACAATTACAGAGTGCTGCAAAGAAAGGGTCATTCCAACAAAAGGGATAAAAATGGGGAAATCCCAGAGGACAGATCAGTGCTTGCAGCTGGGGAAAGAGATGAATAAGGAGTATCAGCAACAAAAATGGGTTCAGCTGGAGGAAAAGAAATGAACAAGAACTGCAGAATGAGCAAGAAAAGAACACAGAGCAAGACATATTAGAATAGGAGGGAAAGGAAACAGGGTGCAGTGGGAAAGGGAGTTACTGTTTCCCAAAGACACATGTAACAGGGGACTGAGGTCTCTGGGCAAGCAAGCCCATGCAAAGCTTCACTGACAACACCTGGACTTTGAGGCTGAGAGGCTACCAGCCCTCCCTCGTGTACAAGCCTCGAGAAAGAGGGAACCAGCTCATCACTAGGCAGAGGTGCTGAGACATGCAGCTCCTGGCACCTGGCAGGAGCCTTGGAAGGTTCCAGCCACAACCTGCTTCTGGACTCCATCCAGACCTTCAGTCTCTAACACTGGTACTTCACTGGTCAAGTTGTCTCTTCCCTACCTACCTCTATGCCACTGCCTTTCCCCATCTTCATCCCGGCCTCAGTCTTCTCAACCACCCATCCCAAACCTCATGCGATGTCAAGCCGCTTGCTGCCAGCGTAGCACACCAGTATGCTGAACCCCCGACACCCTCCCACTCTGTGGCCTGGGTTGCTTCATCTCTGTGGCAGGGAGCATCTGCATCCCCATCTCTTTCCTGTGCTCAAACCGGCAAGAGCGGGTCTGGTAAGAAAAGTGATTCATTGCAATAACAAAAGCAGCTCCTGGCATCAAACAATTCCCAGTCCTTACCACAGAACAGCTGTCCTAGCACAGGTCAGGACTACTCCTTACCAGTGGCAAAACCAAGGACATGCTACGAATCTGAGCCCGGGAAACAAACCTGTGGGCAATGCAGGGACAAGGAGTGTAGCCGGGGACAGCAATGTCCCAGCACAACGCTCAGCCCAACGCCAGCAAATCCCCAGCACTCTTCCAAAATCCCTGCAGAACACTAGCAGCATCACGGTCTCCAGTCAGAAAAGGCACCAAGATCAAACACGCAGGACTTTTCCCCTGAAACTGTGAGCCTGAAAGCCCCCGCATCCCCAGCAAGATAGTTCACAGGGAGGAGGAGGGGCACACACCACTCCGCAGCCCTGAGTTCAGGCACGTCCCCCGTTCCCCATTGTCAGCCATGGGGCAGCCCCCAGCGCCAGACCCTGTCCTCTGCGGGCTGCAATGGGACAAGGCAGATGCAGGGCAGCCCAGCAGACATCCTGCGGGATAAAGGAACCGGCCGCCGTTCACCATGCCAGGGTGCGGGGCTGGAACCTCCAGGCGATCCCCGGGAGCAAGCAGGGACTGCTTGGTTCACAGTCCCCGTTCCCCCATCCCAGGAAGCTGTGAGCCCCCTAGTCTGATGCAAAAGGGACTTAGTGAGGGAAAAGGGTTGCTCTCAAAGTAAGGGCCCAGCCCCTGGACAGGGGTCGGGCCGGTCAGGCCGTACAGGAGTTGGCGGGAGCAGGGACAAAGGCAGGGACGTGCTGGGAGGGGGGGCAGCGCCCGCAGATGGGAGATGCTGGGAGGGCACAGGTCCACAGGGGCACCTCACACTGGGGCACACCTGGAGCTCTAACAAGGGTGCAGCAGGAGGTACAGCAGCTCCTCCGTCCCTCCACCAAACCAAGAAAGAGGGGGAGCTCCCCGGCACTGGGGGCAGCCCCCTCCTCACTACTCAAAGCATCCGGCATTCCAAATCCAGCAACCCTTGTATTGGGGCGCCCCACGACATCAAGGATCCCCAACCCAGCAACGCAGGGGAACCCCGTGAATCAGGGCACCCCATGCATCAGGGACCCCAAACTTAGTATTGGCGTGCTCCACTCATCAGGGTGCCCAGGGACGGGGGACCCCAAACCAAGCTCCGAAGCGCATCGTGCACGGGCACCCCAAATGCAGCAGCGGGGTGTCCCACGCCTCGTGGCGCCCCGCGCGCGGGGGGACCCCCGCTCACCTTTCTCCGGGGAATGCGGGGCATTCTCGCCACCGTGCTCCTGGTCGTTGTCGCTCTCGGAGCTGGCACCGCCCGGGACGGGCAGCAGCAGGAGCAGGAGCGGGAGCGGGAGTAAGAGTAGGAGCGAGACCCGCAGCGCGGCGCGGTTCATCTCCGGCAAGTGCGCGGGTGCGGGACGGCGGCTCCGTGCCTGCCTGCCCGCCCGCCCGGCCGCACGTAAGTGAGGCGGGCGGAGAGGAGGCGGTGGCTCTGACTCACGCCTCCGCTACCTTTTATAGGGGCTGGAGGCAAAGTCTGCAGCCGCACGGTCCGGCCAGGTAAGCCACTCGACGCGGGACTCGAACCCTCGATTCACCCCAGGGGTTCTCCTACCCGACCCCACTCCCCACTCCGGGACATGTGGTGGAACCTGGCGCGGGAACGGGGGAGTCCAGTCGTCTCCTCAGACCTCTCAGCCGTGGGTGTTTCCTCTCCTCGGGGATGGGCTTGGAATCACTGAGCCACGAGTGTCCACTCTTCTCGGCAGCAGGTGTCTCCTTTTCTTAGTGACAGGGTTGGGACCCCTCAGCCATGACTGTCCCCTTTTCTCAGTGGTACCTCTTAGGCGTGCATGTCCCTTCCTCAGCAATGGGTGAAGAGCACCTCAATAGTCCCTTCTCCTCAGTGATGGTGTTGGGACCCCTGAGCAAAGGATCTCTCAGCAATGAGAGTCCACTCTCCTCAACAATGGGTGAAGGACCCTGCAATACTGAGATGTGAACCCTTCAGCCATGGCTGTCCCCTCTAATCAGGAGTGGGTGAGGTACTCCTCAGCAGTCCATGTCCCCTCTTCTTACTGATATACAGTTAAGAAAAGCATTTCTTTCTATGCAGGCTGGAGGGTGACAGAGCTCTGCTTTGGGCAGAAGTCTTTCTGCTGCTTCTCAGAGGTGGCAGGAAGCACGTTGATGCTGTTCAGTGAACCTGGATACCAAAAAACTTTGAACGAGGCCCTGCATCAAAAGTGACCAGGCACATCAACAGATGTGGATGCAAAGGGTAGATGCAGATAGATGCAAAGGGATGCACATTTGGTGTAATCAAGGAGGCATGGCATGAGGGTGGACCTTAATTACCTAATGGAACTCCCAGAGGAGATTAGATAGAGTCCTGGTAATGTCAACTCACTGCTTGCCAAGAAAGAAGTGAAGTAAGCATCATATTATCAAGAAAGAAACAAAAAAACCCAAATGAAAACAAAACAAAACCCACCCCATCTTGCTGTTGTATAAATCTTGGGTGAAACCTCTTCTCAGTTATTGCCCACAGTTTTGTTTCTCCCATCACAAAAGGGTCAGAAACAGCAACAGCATGCACGGAGCCCCAGGCCTGTATGGGGGTAAAGGTAGTTTCCACATAAGGAAGGAGCAAAGCAGCCATAGGTCTGGTGGAATAAACTCTGTGGCCGTAGTGTCCTGACTTGTGTTGTACTGGAGAACAGGGAATGAGCACTTTCTTTCTCAGAATAGCAGATTTAGAGTACAGTCAACCAAAATCATTAAGCAGGAAGTTTGAGTTCAACCAGCAAAGTATTTTTCCATGTGGTGCAGAAGGGAATGGGGGAAATTCTTTTCCTCAACATGCTATTTGTGCACATACAAAAAGGTGTCAGGCAAGTTAATGGGACATTGTGTCTTGCTCCGTGGCACTGCTTGAGTTCCAGCTCTCTGCTGTGCCCCATGGGCTCCACGCCTCTGCTAAACCAGTTTTGCCCAGCTGTTTCCCAGCCCACTGATCACCCCAGAACCTTCCTTTGTGCCCAGCATAGCCATGTGAGTACATCCACATCCACAGGCTTGCCATTATGGCAAGAGGGCTCAAGATCTGTCAAGTGGTACAGAAGATCTGGCCGCGGCTGCATTTTGTGTTGAGCAGAGGGAGCATCTCCCAAAGAGCTGGCAGCTGGGAACACAAGCCACTAGCTGTTGGCAGCCTGGCACTGTGGCCTTCTGCCATGAGCTGTGCCAGAGGCGGTCCCTTACTCCTAGCCTCTCTGCAGAACTCTGCCTTCTGTGGTGATCTGCGGGCAGGATTAACACACTCCCAAACGCAGATGTTATCATGATGCACGTTGTTTCTTCCAATACCCAATAAATTGAACCATCAGATAAGAAGATACTGATTTATCAAAGCTCAAGGAAACAGGACTGTGGAGGGAAAACATGTTCTGGTGGTTTATGTTATTAACTATCTTTATCCTGAACGGAAATGAAGAAAGCAGTTGTATACAGCAGAGGAATGACAGTTCAGTCTGTTCCTTTTTCCAGACAAGCCCCATGCCATTCCCAACTCACACCTGAATCCATCCATTCTGCTTGTTTCTCCATAGAGGTTACCCTGTGTTGACTCTGCACAAATGGAGCACTAGGGGAGATGTCACCTTTGCTGCCTGGACTTTCTTAGATTTCATTGTTCTCCTTCTCCATTGCTCCTGAAGGATGAGCATATCATATCACAGCAGCTGTAATCATGTGTCTTCTTTCCACCTACACAAAGTATAACTTTTCAGCCCTTTTTGAGAGATGATACCTGGCAGATGAGGACACTCCTAAATGAAATCATTTACCTAAACTATAACACACCATTAGAATGAAAGGTGACTCCCTTATCAGGACACAGCGTCTAGATGTGCCTTCTGGACCACAGCAATATCCCATGAGCCTTGCAGGCCAAGTAGAAGAGCACATAGAGTTTGACCTCCTGTACAAGGTTCACACCACTGTTATATCCTCACCCAAAGCTCTCCTCTGGGACTCTCTGGTAGACTATGTCAGAGAAGATCTGATCAGATGGATTCAGGTCCCTGTAAACAGTCCAACACTGTGCTCTTCTTTGCTGTGAGGTATCTTGAAATGCACAGCACCAAACCTCTGCTCAATTCAGCAGAGATCCAGCCCGAGGCACAAGACATTGGTGTACCAGGGAACTCCTCCAATCCTGTGCAGCACAAGATGCACCGGGCTGAGACAGTGTGGGTGTACTTCTCGAAACACTGGCTGGTCTTGTTTTAGCTCCAGTGCTGTGGGGAGGGACGACCTCTGAATGCTTGTAAAAGGGTTTATTCTCAGGAAAAAGATGTCATTCCCAGGAAAATTAACTCATGTTGAGGAAAGGCTTGGATGTCTAGAAGAATCTTGGCACTCTGGGCTTGATTCAAATTTGTACCAGTAATCCTTTCCCACGGGATATACTAATGAATTCCTGAGCTTATTGAGGGCTTATTGTCTGTTACTTTTAATGTAACAACAGTAGGCACTAGTTTATCAGTGCTGCTGTTGTGCCTATTCACAATTTAGAGTTAAGTTCCCTGGATGACTTCCAAACAAAACCAGGCTGATCTATGCCATTCACCATGGTGAATCCCAGATACTGGCACTTGCAGTTTGTATTTCACTACTGAGATTTGGTTAGAATTCCCTAAACAATAATCTTTCCTTTGAGGTTGTATTAGATTGCTTTGAAATTGCAATAGTTGCATAAATTGTCTCCTCCCAGTTATTTTGATTTCCATCTCCACATCCGTACATTCGTTGTGCTGGTACCATTGGCCACTAAAGTTCTCCACCACCACAGCTTGTATTCAACAAATAACCAACTTTCAGTGCCTAAGGGTAGGATGGCAAGGAATATTTTGAGACAAGAGTGTTAATTAGCTTGTTGCTGTCCCTTGGTTTTCTAAGATAATAGTAACCCAGCACCTGTGCTATGGGGCTCTAGATCCAGTCTGGCCACATCCTAGTCTGCTCTTCTCTGTAACCAAACTGTAGGAAGCCAGAGGAGCCAGCTGGCCTGGGAGCTCCTGGACCAGGGCTACCCCTGTGGTATGGCAGCTGCTTTGTAGCTGTGAATTCTAGCAGCTCTGGTAGGGATGGGCTTAAAATACACATTTTTGTGTTTCTATATGCAATTATGATATACATTATTTACACATCCATTGTTGCCTATTGGTAAAAACAACTTTAATAATGGGAAACTGCATTTTTTTTAACTTTAAGGGACTTGCTTCCAAATCTATGTTTTAAAATATTAAAACCTCTGTGAACTAGAAAGTCTGACTTCAGGCAAGGTCTGCATAGGAGCCTCTGAGTCAGTCTGTTCCAGGTAAGAAAGCAAACCTTGCCAGCAGCTTCTGGAAAGCACCAGCCATAGCGTTGTCCCAGCAGGACAGAGCTGGCAAGGACTTCCAAGAGTGCTGAGCTGCACCACAATCTTTCTTAAGCAGTGAATACATCAATCTTTTTAATTGCAGCAAACAGAACAAGAGTTTACCTATAACACTTGCCTGGGCACTGAGTCTGATCCCCCTTTGTTAAAAAGGAGCTCTGTGGCCTCCCTCATGACCTGATCAAGTTATTTGTGAAAAGTAGTGGTTCTCCTCCTGTCCTGTGCTTTCTTGGGCTTAGTATAAAACCTCAGAGTTTCCAAATCTTTTAGTTTCTCTTTAAAATGTATTTATTTGTTCCTATATGAAGGCTATCATTTTGGTAGGATTTAATCCCTGATGTATTTATAGGCAGCAGCTCTATCCCTTCTCAAACTGTGTTTTGAAAGTTAAGACAGAAGTCTGAAAGAGCTTAGCTTGTCAGAATATAAATGACCATTCTACTCTGGTCCTCATTAATCCTCTGTGCCTCTTCGAGTTTTAATTAATCTTTAGTGAAAGTACAGGTGCTAAGTTATACATTTAACCTGTATGGAAAGTACTTCTCTGGCCACATATGAAACTGCCAACAGTGAGCATATGATCATGTGTTTTGCCTCATCTTTTTAAAATTTTCTACATTATTTTAAACCAGGAATTCTTATTAGCAGCTCATCAGAACTCAGGAATACAAGTTCTCATGATGCTATATGCAGTCCTCACACCTCTGATGCAACAGCTTGTTTTTCAGCCTCACAGCAGTGTTTCCCAGCTTCATGTCCTTGGCACATTCTTCCTGTTTGTGAGGGTCCCTAATGACAATGTTTATAAATGTGGGTCCTAAAACCCACTTCAGTGGTTTCAGTAATACCTTCTTTACTGCATAGGCCCTCTTTTCTTAAGATGATATATTATTTTCTGCCTTTTTATTGTATCTTTACAGGCCTTATCATCTTGACTTTAATGAAAACTGACATTTGAAGTTCTCTAAAAAACTTACTGAAATCCTAGTAAAGGAACTCAGAACATTTACTTTGTCCAAAAAGAATCTAGACTAGCGTGCTACAAAATCATTACAGCAAATATGTATTCCTTTTTATCCTTCTTCCTACTTATTACATAACCTTCCGTCTTCCAAAGATTAAAAAATCCCTTTTCCCCACTGAAATTGAAGTATGTTTACTAGTTCCTCTTATGGCACCACCTGCAGCTGGACACCAAATCTGCAGGACAACTATTCCTTCTTTCAGCTCTCAGGTTGCAATTTCCAAACCACTGGAATACCTTAATCTCCAGACTTTATTCTGAATGGGGTGGTCTGTCCTTATACTTGAATTTTGTTTTGTCCTCTGCTTCTGTTCCGGTGTCTCCACTTGTCCAGTCGTGGAGTCACACCTGAGACTTGACTTTAATCTTTACACAGGGCCATTTCTCCTCTGCTGTTCTCCCAGTCTCCTTCAAATACTACTAAAACCCTTTTGTTGAGTGTTAAAGTTTCCTCTACAGGACCTCAATAGGGAACAATTCTCATGTTTTCCACGCAAATCTTGACATCCAAGTCACAGTATTCTTTGTTGATTGACCACATTTACTGTTGCTAGCAGACGCTTTGTTAATTCTCAATATCATTCACTATAGATATACAACTTCTGAGGTCTGGAGTTACCTCCTAAAGTATTTACACATTATTCAGGACACAAATTTCAGATGGTTTTGTGCTGAGCAAACTTAAATACCAAGGCACTCGTTGTTCCATGCCAGGTCCTCGTGCTTTTCAGTCCAGGTGACTTCATTAACTAGTTACTGTAATTTATTTCTTTAACTTCTGTCCTTGAAATTAAGAATCACAATTGTAAACATTTTTAACCTTCCATTTTGTGCTATTAAACTTTTATCACTCAATATAAGGTTACTTTCTGTAACCAGCAGGTATACAATCATTTCCTCACATCTAAGAAACTATGTTAATGACCATCAACTCAAGTGAGTTCGCTGAATGTATAAATTGGGCAAGCAGTAACTGGTGCAAGTGACTTCAGAGCAAGCTCTTGGGTTGTGTATAGTCACAGGAAACTACCAAGCTACACTCCTCTTGTGAACTGGCATTAAGGAAGCAGAAACAATGTCTCAATGAATAAGAAATTACCAGATTCAAGGCTCTTGCCTGTAATTCACATGAAGTTGTGAAATGCTTTCTGGTGAAATCTCCCCAGCACTGCAAACTCTATACCCCTAGAAACCAAACATGTTTTCACTGCTTAGAAGATATTAGGAGCTCGTTAGACCTACTCAGACAGACCACTGACATCAGGAGTGACTGTGTCCTGTACTACGTTGTGACTTTTTCTTTCTTAAGAGCTTCTGCAGAAAGGGGAATGGAACAGCAAAACCGTAAGACTACAAGGCAAATATCTAAAGAAGAGGGAATTCGTGGAACAGCAAGTTAAAAATAACCTCCCTGACTTCTTGTAACAGTGTCTTATTGACCTAAAGCAGTTCAAACAAACTGGAAGGTACCTGGGATGGAAGATAGGATAGCCCTATGGCAGGTTAGAGACTTGGAGCTGCAAAAAAGACTAGACCATTCTCCACAGTACCAGCTTACCCAATCTCACTGGCACTCTGCCTGACAGCTGGCACATGATTCAGTGTTCCCCTCTGAGAAACACATGATTTGATCAGAAACCTTCAAATAGAGCTGAAAAACCTTGAGGCACTTAGGATTTCCCTTAGAATTCTCCTCCAATGAATGCTGAAATAACACACTTTGTATTTGTTTGTTAATAGTCTGACCATAACACTGTGCTGCTGCATCTCATTCCAGGGTTCTGATCCGTTCCTGCATATTTCCCCATAGCCTTCTCAAAGAACCTGCCAACAACCACCTTGATAAATTAATAAAACAAAGCCCTTTTAATGTATCTCTGGAGGACATTTTTCCAGCCTTTGAACAGTCTAATCTTTTCCCATGGCTTCTCCAACTTTCCATCAAAGTTATTTCAAGGATGTGGACACCAGAACAGGACCCTTTACAGCAGCTGCAGACTCACCAAAACTGCTTATGGAGGAGGAATCCCTTTGCTGTTCCCACTTACTGGTCCAAGATCCAGGTTGGATGAGACTTTGAGCCACCCGGTCTAGTGGAAGGTGTCCCTGCCCTTGGGAGAGAGACTGGAACGAGATGCTCTTTAAGGTCCCTTCCAGCCGAAATGATTCTGTAATTTATTCTGATTCATCCTTGTCTGGAAAAGTATTAGCTTCTTCTGGCACAGTATCATGGTGGGAATTCATACCATTCTGCTTCAACACACAATACTATTTTCTAACGTGTGGAATTCTAAGGGAAAAAAATTTATTTCCTATGCCTGCTCTGTTCCCTGCCCACATGCTTGGCTTACATGTGCCAGATTTTAAAAGAGATCCAGGTCTCACAGTAAATCCTCACTTTACCAGTTGTTCAGCACAGCTGGGATTTTGCCAGAGGGCCCTTGTATTAACCTCCAAACAAGTGATTGCTGCCAGCTAGAGCCACTTTCTGCAGAACTTCTTACAGTCATCCCAGCAGGGTGTTTCTCAAGAGGAAGGAACTGCTTTGCTGTCAAACATCCTCAGAAGCTGAGCTGTGGAGCTCAGGTGCCCTGAGCATCTCTAGTGCCGCTTGTATGGAAGCACACAGAAAAGAGGAGATCTCTTTAACACCTATCAGGCCAGAGTCAAGGGAGATCCAGTGCACACTTTCACCTCTGTTCTTAAGTGTCATCCTCTTCAGAGATGATCTGGCAAACAGGCTGAAGAAAAGGAAGTCAGATTCAGAAATGACGCTTGCAGGATTGTGACAGAAGAGAGGAGACCCAGAAAGCCACACAGAAATCATGAGGCTCTAACATAAGCTGAACAGTCTCCCAGCAGCACACGCACAGCCACAGGACAGGGACCGCATCCTTCACAGAAGGGCACTGGTCAGATACAGGGAGATGCAGCACACAAACAAAAGAAGCTTTACTCATGGCCACCTGACTTGTTTGCCTGAATCAGGCTAATAAAAGTCTCACAGGCCTTAAGTTTCATCAGCACATGCTAGATGTGATCTTCCATAACCCATGCCCTCCTACATGCAGTGGCAAAGCAGCAGACAAGAGAAAGGCAGAGATCTCAGAAGCGACATGCAGCCATGTCCCTCCTGACATGCACACATGTACACACTGGCAAGACTTGCTGCCACATGATGGCTACTTGGTGAAGCTCACACCCATGACAGCTACACAATAGTGCAAACATAAAAGGCCTATATATCAAAAAAGCCTACTAGCTCTGACCAGCATAGTGGGGCACAGCATGTCCCTCATCACAATGGGATGAAACTTTACTCATCTTGCCAGACCCAGGGATGAAGTGAAGATGAAAGTGAACTTGCTTACCACAACCACAAAGCATTGCTTTCTTACTGTGCAACTCAGTGTGGCCACCACAGGTCTTCTCTGCACTTTTGTGGCCAGTGTCCATGCACACATCAGGAGGAAAAAAAAATCACCCCAGAAAAGGGCTGGGAAAGAGCTCCAGCGAGGCAGCACCTCCAGGGCCAGCCTTGCCTCCTGAGAGGACTGTCTTATGTTGCTGGGTGACAAATGCAGCTGTGAGGGGCCATCACAGAAACTAATTTCTTAGAACACAAGCAGTATAGCCCAATAAATGATCTCTTGGGCTGAAATAACCAGTGTTCTACTTTGCAAGGCCATACACATGTTCACCTCCTCTTTAGTCCATTCAGGGCTTTATAAACACAAAGTCAGACCTGGCAAAGGCTCTATTCAGCCATATACCACTATTGAATCATAGAATAATTTAGGTTGGAAACAACCTCTAAGATCAAGTTCAGCCATTAACCTAACAGTGACAGATCTACCACTAAGCCACAGCCCTAAGTGCCAACATCTGCAAGTTTTTTGTACATTTTAGGGACACTGATTCCCCCACTACCCTGGGCAGTCTGTTCCAATGCTTGGCCACTCTTTAAATGAAGAAATTTTTCCTAATATCTCACCTAAACCATCCATGGTGCAACTTGAAGCAGATTCCTCTTGTCCTATCAACCTTTCCTTCCATCAGAAGGTCCCATATGTTCCTGTCTTCCTTGCTTTCTGTCTGCTGCAAACTTCTATCACATGGCAGTGCTCCACCTCTCACCCAAAGTGACACAGCATTTTAGGGGATAGAAGAGCCCAGAGGCTTTGCACCAGAGGGACCTGGGAAAAGCAGCCTCCCCCAGCCTGAAGGCTGTGTCTGACAACTGCTGGGAGCAGAATGGACAGCCCAGCACCTCTAGGGTGAAGCCTATGTGGAGCTGGCAGGACTGCACTGCCAGACCCTGTCTGCATCAGTTCCATGACACTGGGGCACTGTTTTAATTTAAAATGGATTAGGCTTTGTTTTCTTTTTAGCACAATAACATTGCACGCATTGTTGGGCGATAAAACCCACAGATAGCTCTGCCAGCAGGGTATTGGGGTGGACGTGATCAGCAGCACAGTCTGAGCTGAGACAGCAATGAGAGTGGGGAAAGCCTATAGAAATGTGCTGCTGCCAGGTCCTGGGGAGGTCCTTGCACAACCTTTGAAGAGCTGCTTCCTCAAAGAGGGTGGAGCAGCAAACTCACTGCCCAGAATCTGGATGACAGCTGGAGCAGGACATGGGTGCAAGGCAGGAGGGACATGTGTGAGCCAGCTATGCCTTGTGTCAATCCTACTCACAGCCATGCAGTGGTGATGGCACTGATGATTCCTGGGAGAACACTGGGAAGAGTAGGCAAGGATATCTCAATTCACCACAGCGTTAATTAGTGAACTGGTGTTTTCCCCAAAATGGTTCTGTCTCTCTGTGTGTGCTCTTCTGATTTTCCAGGGCTTAAGCTCTGCACTTAGTTCTGGCATATGAGGAGAGTATGGCTCGAATGAGGTGCACTGGCAAAATGATTTTGTTTCCCAGGTTTCTTGGCAGGACTTTGGTATCACATGCACCAGGTTCCCTTGCTACACTAATCCGTGCCTTTTGTCTGGCAACAGCACAACGCAGAAGGGATGTTACTCAGTGGTGCTGACCCTGAGCTGCAGGAAGCACTCCTAGAGCACAAGGGCTTCGGGATGTCTCACAGCCAGAAAGCTCAGTTTGGGAACACCTGTCTATACCCCAGTCTGGTGTTAGAGACCAGCTATAACTTTTGGCTCCTGCAGAAAGACAAAATTCCCTAATAAATCCTTCTACAGCCTCAATGGCTCACCAAACCAGTGTTACCAACCAAGCTGACCCTTGCAGGTCTCTGACCCAGTTGTGCCTGAATCTCCTCTTCAGTCACGTTGACTCCTGGCACATGTAATGGCTGAGGAAGATGATGCAGATAGCAAAATGCAGTAGGAGTGCTCCCAAGATGTTCATCTAGCATCTGGGGACCTGACCTGGTACAGCATTCTGCACAGTATTCCCACAGTACTTTACCACCTGAAACTCTTCATAACCTCTCATGGCTTTTTTTAGCATCGATTTTGCTGCCGACGTGCTCCAGACCAGGCATCTATTGCCTTGGAAGATAACAGAAGGCACCAGGCTCCCCCGGGATCATTTGTCACTGCTAGAGAGACTGAACTGGATAGGGACAAACTTTTTAGCAGGGCCTATTGCAGTAGGACAGGGGGCAATATTTTTAAGCTAAAGAAGGGTTGGTTTAGATTAGATATGAGGAGGGAGTTTTTAATAATGAGGGTGGTGAGGCAGTGGCACAGGTTGCCCAGAGAAGCTGTAGGCACTGCATCCGTGGTGTTCAAAGCCAGGTTGGATGGGGCTTTGAGCAACTTGGTCTAGTGCAAAGTGGCCCTGCTGGTGGCAGGGAGGGTGCACTAGATGACTTTGAATAGGTCTTTTTAAATTTGAACTATTCTGCGATTCTATTCTGCGATTCTCCTGTGGACGTGTGGGTTGGGGTCAGAGCAGGCTCCAACACACTGTGGCAAGTGTAACCAGTGCTGCTGCCCCAGCCAGGAATGCAAGATGGAGGGAATGGGACAGCACAGAAAAACCCATAGATCTGCATGACATCAGTGTCCATCTACCCTGACCTGCCAGGAAAGCGGAAAAGCCCAAAAAACAGCCACACCACAAGTCTGTGCAGGCCCTTGTAGGAAGGTGCTTCCAGGAGAATAATGCTGGGTGGTACCAGCAGGCAGCCACTGCTGGTAGGAACCTGGCTGCCCAGCAGGGCAGAAGTGGGGCAGATGCTCTGCACAGTGCTGGCAGGAGCAACCTGTTCCCACTGCTACTCAAGTGATGCTAGGACAGGTTAGTGCCACCAGGGCTGGAGACTGTCCCTGGGTGGGAAGGTGGCCCAGGGCACTCAGCATAGGCTGTTGCACCACTGAAGTCTCAAGTGGACAGTCTGAGACAGTAAATGAGATGGGATAAGCTAACTGTGAGCAGCAAAGCCAACACACACCTTGAGTCCTCATGGGAGAAGGCCTTGCATGATGCGAGGACTGCATGAAAGTCTTCCCCTGGGCCATCAAAAACTTCTGGCCAGGTGATCTTGTGGTCTCCTAGGGGCTTAACACACTATGAACTGACAAGTTCTCTCTTGGTGGCAATTTAATTAGACCTTGCTACACAGAGACTCTTCTTTAATAGGTATAATTACAGCAGGAATGCAGAGAGTACAGTTTTAGTTCCATCAGATGCTGGTAGTTTCCTCATTCCACAATCAGTCTTCCAGCATTTTATTTGCCTGATACATCAGATCCCATGTTCTTAGAGGGGAAAAAGAGTCAGCAAAACACTTAGCAATAACTAATTAAGTGTGGTTAAGTCAGGCAATTGCAGAGCTGCGACTTAATGCCCCAATTTATGTAGCTCTTCCTGCAAAAGAGCTTCTCAGTGCTATATCCACTCTTGTTGCTGACAGATATTATATATACTCAGGACTCAATAGCAATGAACATTCATTGTGTTTGATCCGGACTGACATTGTTCCTTCAAAGAAGCTCCAGACTTTCACCTCCTATGAGGATGACAGAGATAGGATTCTGCCAAGGCAAAGTTCGTGCTACAAATTCAAGCCCAAATACAGTCCCCAGCTCCCAAAGAAAAACCCTCTGCAAAAAGGAGATTCTCCTCTTCTCGTCCAGCTAGATCAACCATCTCATTTGTCAGCAGCCCCTACAGAAAAGGATAGTTTACACAAAGGAGGCAAAAGAAGAGCAACCCACCCAGCTATTTTGAATTGGGAGAGGCAGGGAGGGACTCATTCAAGCACAAATGGCTCATGCACAGAGTATACCAAACCAGTGGGAAGATAATATTGAAAAAAGATGTTAATCACCAAAACTTTGAAAGAGCACAGAACTACGTGACTATTTTAAATATATATATATGTGTGTGTGTATACATGAGAAGAGGAAGTAGAAAAGGTCTATAAACACATCATGCTGAGTCTGGGCAACATGAGCAGAAAGCACCAGTTGTTAAGTACAGAATCTGGACAACTGCAAAGTCATCTGCACACGCTGCAGGGAAACCTGGGCCATTTATTATTAAACTGCAAACCAGCCTCTTTCCCAAACTGTATCTTCTATAGATGATGACATTCTGTCTGAGAAAAACTGGAGTTAGCAAACCCAGCCAAACAACAAGAACTGCCATTGCAGGGCCAGTAGTCCTGTGTCCCCTGTGAGCTGTTGGTCGGCAGACTCAGCAGTGTTGCTGTCCTTGCTCTGCTGCTCATCCCAAGGCTAATTCACGGGGACAGCCGGGGGGGCCCATAGAGTGCCCAGCCCTGTGGAGACCCGGCCCCTGTCTCTCGCTCCGCTGCAGCAGAACCACGAGGGGATAACAGGATCAAAAGAGCAGTAACGAGCTCTGGGAACTTGTCAGACAAATGTGTTTTTAACCAAATCCCAAATGAGCCGCTGAAGGGAAGCATTAGTGCTGTCACGTGGAGCACATGATTTTGGAATTCATTAAGCCTTTGATGCAGTGTTAGTGCGGCTGTCCCCTGCCCCAGCCGTTAGCCATCTGGCTGAAAAGTGGCCAAGTTTTCTTCACCCCAGAACTGGAGGAATGGCTTGTGTTTGCAGCAAGTCGCAGGAGCTACACAGAGATAGAGCATGTGTTCTTGCACTGGTCTTGAGGAAAAATGGCAACTCTTCTTGGAGCTCTTAGTACGAACATGCCACTCCCCATGTATTATGATACTTCCTTAGAGAAATCAGATGATTCCAGAGAACCTTCCTTTCTTCTTTCTCTAAGACAGAGGAATGAAAAATTTAGTTATGGAGAAGTGGAACTAGAGGTGGAAGTCCTGCATCTCGTTACTGAGAACCAGAACAGAAGCACCGCAATTTAGATGAAACCAGAACAGAACTGCAATTGAAAGCCAGAGGCAAATATTGCTGAACATTGTTGGATGTGGCACAGGGTTATGTTTTTCAACACTATCTCAAATACAAAGTCCTGTCCGAAACTCCAACTCTCCCCTGTTTGAGGACAGTTTGTAAATTAACCATGCTGTGGATGTGAAGACACAGAGGTAACTCCATCCATAGCCAAGACATACTAAACATATTTATATTTTGCTTTCCAGGGTAGTAATAGCTCGGCTGCTGTTTCACACAAAGTGAAGAAAGTACCTATGGAAGTCCAGCTTGTGCAACGTGATACCACTGCAGCTCTGTGCAGAGGCTGATGTGAGCAGTGTGGTACAAGCTGTCTTGGAGCTGGAGCAGCACCAATGCTAACACTGCCCGACCCCAGCTTCAGCATTGTGAGCACAGTGGACACATTAAACCAGCTCTGTGGGAGCATGTTGTGTCAGGCATATTTAGTTCTGGATCGGGAGTGAGCACACTGAATCCAGGCTGGCTTCTACAGAAACATTGCTATGTCTTCCACTGCCGAATACTTCCACTACCTAGCTCACTGGGATTGCAGTCCATTCACCCTCAATCTTCATCCAGGATAACAGGAAACTTACAGACATGAAAATACACAAGTTATCTCCTACAGTCTTAAGACAGAATGATAGCTGCCTATTCCTAACTGAGATCCGCCTGGTGTCATGGCCCCATTTCCTCCAGGGGAGACACCACACTGTTCCTGGGCTGTGCAGAGCTCCTGATGTACTTGTCACCATCCCCCTGCTCTCCTCCTAGCATAGTGCATGCAGTCTCAGCTCAGCAGGCCCTTGCTGTGCTGTTGCTGTCACTGCAGCCAACATTTGGTGAGACATTACCTCTGGCAGAGACTGAGCAGCTGATGCCCACAAGACCAGTCACAGCAGGGCTCATTTGCTGGCAGACACCTCCAAAGCACAAAAGCAGCAGGAGAAGCCCTTTGAAACCCACTCCCAGGTCTCCTGACACTGCAAAGTGGTTTTTCTTACTAATTTTCCAGCATCCTAACTTGCTAAATGTTTTTGTTTGACTGGAAGCCAAGCACAGCTTTGGGAACAAAATCTGTGATGCACTGGGGTTTCCCATGGCAATGAATTGCCAGGATCTGTGATGTGAAGAGCTGACACCAGACACAGTAAGCAAGCTCAACGCACAGACCAAAACACAAGCTGTAAACCTTCCAGCCTGGCCTGCCCTGTCCAGAGCAGCTGTGAGCCTCAGAAACACTGTGCATTCTCAAGGAACACTGCTGCAAACATGCAAGAAGGGTCAGTAACTGCCCAAAGCCTCATGCAAGCCTCCCACAGGAGGGGCTAAAGATTGGCCACAACCTTGTAGCTGGACTCAGGTCCATGGTGCTTCCTCAGTATTAATTCTGCACTTTCTCTGGATGTTTCACAGAATGCACTTTCTCTGGATGTTTCTCTGGATGTTTCACAGAATGGTTTGGGTTGGAAAGGACCTTAAAGATTGTCTAGTTCCAAGCCTCTGCCATGGGCGGGGACACTTTCCACTAGATCACATTGCTCAAAGCTTCATCCAGCCTGGCCTTGAACACTGCCAGGGATGGGACATCCACAGCTTCTTTGGACAACCTGTTCCAATGCCTCACTACCCTCACAGTAAATAATTTCTTCCTAATATTTAATCTAAATGTATTCTCTTTCCTCTAAAGGCCATTTCCCTACATGCCCTTGTGAAAAGTCCTTCATGTTTCAATGTCCTCCAAAGTGGCTCTGAAAGAACTCAAGGTGAAACTGTTGAAATCTGAAATGGTGTGTAACATCCTGTTTAAAGCTGACTACAGGAGGTGGAGAAGTGTCTGATAGGATGTGATTTTCTAATCAGTTTCCAGCAACTCCAAATTCTGAAGAAGGAAATTAACGTGCAACAGTTTAAATGATACATTACAGAAGTGACAACATGCCCTTCTGAGAATATCTTAGCACCTCCAGCAAGTCTCTGAAGAAGGACAATAACCACAACAAACTAAATGCAAAACCATAAGAGAGTCCATTAGAGAAGTAAGCTGAAAAATAAAAAAACCCCCCAAACCAGCCCAAAACAAAAAACCATTTTCATCCTGGAAGCTTGCCATAAATAATATAAGAGAGGTGTGAAAGACCATTCAGAGAATGTAGATGCAGCAGCAAAGCACAATGAAGGATCCACATCAGCAAGGTACAAAGGGAAATGCCCATCCTACAACTTCCTTTTGCAGGGATGGATGAGACAACTTGCTTCAACTGAAAGCATTCAGCAGGGTATGTTTAAAAACAAATTTATAACACAAACAGTAAATTATATAAATGGCATTTATCCAAGAGCTCTGGAGAAATCCCCAACACCAGATGCTATGGGATATGCAACCTGTTGCTTAATTCAGCTTGAAACCAGAGGAATGACAGGAGGCAAATGAGATGTCAGGGTTAGGCTTTTGTTTATATAAGAAACTTGAGTAAATCTGGGCACCTGAGTGAATCTGAGTTTCACACAGGGAATTAGGAATAGCATCCATGGGTAAATAGAGAAATGGGATTAAATGGGAAAAAACAAGCCCACTCTAGCAGAAGGAGTGAGGAATCCAGTTTAAGGAATGGACAGATGGATGTACATGGATGCCCAAAGCACTTTCAGCAAGATCCCACACAAGATGTCCTTAATCTGTGTCTTCCACAACATGCGTATCCCATGGTTAATAGCAAGGCAGAATGTAATGAATGGAAAATGGTCAGTGTTGAAAATGGAGGAACACACTAGTGTACACCACCAGGATCTGTGCTAGAGCTTGTGATTTTTGCTGTATTCTTAAATGGTCTGGGTGTGTGCACTGATGGGGCAGAGCTGGCTGGTGAGGCTGAAGAGTGCAGTGTAGTGAAAAGAAACACTCACTGTTAAAGAAATATCTCAAAATGAATGGCTGGATGACAGAATGACAGATAAAATAATTGTTGATAGATGTAATTTACAAGGAGAAATTCTACCTGTACAAAGGAAGAGTTCAGAGTAATTATTCTCACTCTGGAAAGAAGCCCGAGTTTTTAGCCTTCTCTCTCAGAGAAGGTATAATGGAAACAAGAAGAAAAGGGGGAAAGGGAAAATCAAATGCATAAGACAAGAAGACAGCCAAGGGAGACAAATTAATGTATCTACACCCATGTGCAGTGACCAAGGTCATTTAGAAATGATTACTTGTTATGTTTTATAGTATAGAAACAAGGGCATGTTGATTAAGTAATGACCTAGCTTAAAACACAAGCAAATTTAAGGTACTTCTTCACTATGCATCATGGATTCTCTCACACTAGAGAAATTCAAGAACCATCTGAATGCAATCCTGTGCAAGGTGCTCTAGTATCACTGTGCTTGAGCAGGGAGGTTGGACCCATTCTGTGATTCTGTAAGTCTGGGCAATTAATTAACTAGGAATTATAGGATACAAAATAATTCAGAATGGATCAAAAGCAATCAGGTGGTCTTATGGAAGAGCAAACCAGCAAGGACTGCTAGACAGAAGGGTACTTCGGTCAGAGTAAGATTAAACTGAGCATTGCTAGGAACACGTGGCAGAGGTAGTGTGGCTTTATGCCTATGCAGCTGTTCCATCTGCTCTAAGCGTGCCTCACTGGCCACCTTCATGGCCAGGATCAGCTGCTGGTTTGACCCCTGCATCTCCCACAGTAGTTTCTACACTCCTGTGAGGCACCAGGAGGAGCAAGCTGATAAGCAAAGACCTGGTCAAATAGCCTGTCCTAAATATTGCTGCAAAGCAATGCCAAGCATTTGGCGTGGATGACAAAGTTAACCAGAGGATAGGAAAGGCCATATCTCAGAGATGCTGTCACAACACTCCAGTCACTTGACACAGCCTGGAGTAAGGCACAGAGTAGCGGGGAGAGCCTTGTCTGGGCCGAAGGCCAGATAGGTGTTTGAGATGCATTTGAGGAAGAAAACATGTCAGCATACACTACAACATTGCCCAGAAAGAAAGCAAACAACTTGAAGGCTGCCGGTTTTGTGAAGAGTTTAAGAGCCATACCGATCCCTGTGTTACAGGTTCACATTCCTAAAAGTCCAGTGTACATCAGAGAGCATGGTCAGACTGAGGAGAGGAAAGGAGAAAGCAGACTGTGAAAAACAAGAACAAGAAGGGCTGAGAACAGAAGGAGAGTGAAAATTTCTTTTTCAGCAAGCCTGATGAGGAATTTCTGGCCAGATAGCTCAAGGGCCAAAAGCAAGACAGTGCCTTAGTTTGGACAGAACGAGACTGATCTGGAATAGATCTTTGTCCAGAGGTAAAATGTTTACAGCCAAGATCATTCAGATGTAAAGCACAGAGGAAGATACGAAAGAGGCACAAAATCCTTTTGCAAAAACAAGGAGACAGGTTAGAGAAGCTCGTTAAAGGATGCTATGAAGCACTAGTTCTACGTGGGATGGAGTGTGAGGGGATGACTTGGAAGGCACAGATGATGAAATAAAGTTCCTCCCCAGCCTCAGGCCCAGAGGAGCACTTCCAGTTCTCACTCCCGTGGATCGCAAATCCTTCTTGCTGCTCTTCCCTTCTTTCTGTGTGCTGCCTCTGCCCAGTTCCCCCTGCCTATGTTTCTATTCCTAGCCTTCCTCTCAGAGCTCAGCTTGAGTCCCCTGGGGCATGAAACGCAGTGCTCAGGGGATCTATAAGCTGCCTGTCCCTCTTCTGGTTACTGCCCCTGCTCACACAGCCCAGTATAGCCTGGTGTTTGCCTTTTTTGGGAGTACATCCCATACAGTTCATCATATGCCAGCTGAACTATAACATGATATAACATGAAAGACCTTCCCTCTCTGGCTCCCACAATGTGTTCTTTGCTTTTTTCTAAGATGTAACTTTCCAAGCCCCACGAGGCAAGCTGCTGCTGTAGAAAATTAGGTAGAGCTGCTCATGTAGCTGCTCATCTTCATTGGATAATTGTGTCATAGAATTACAGAAACGCTTGAGTGGAAAGGGACCTTAAGTATCATCTCAGATAGGCAACAATTCCAATTCCCTGGAGTGGGCTGGACACCTTTCACTAGACTAGGTTGCCCATCCAGCCTGACCTTGAACACTTTCAAGGGCATCCACATCCTCTCTGGGCAATCTGTTCTAATGCCTCAGCACCCTCATAGTAAATAATTTCTTCCTCATAGCTAATGTAAACCTGCCTGTCAATTTGAAGCTATTTCCTCTTGTTCTTTCACTGCATACCATTGTAAACAGTCCCTCTGCAGCTCTCTTGGAGCCCCTTTAGGTACTGGAAGGTGCTATAAGGTCTTCCCAGACTTTTCACCAGGCTGAACAGCCCCAACTCTCTCAGTCTGTCTTCTTTGGACAGGTCATCTTCAGGGAGAAGATGAAGGAAATTCTTAGCTCTCACACACAAAGGAAGCTCCAGTGCTGACTTTGGCCATCAGCAAGAAGCATTCAGGCAAAGACCATGCTAGAGATATCAAATCTGCATTTTATTCTTCAGCAGTCTATTGTATTCCCAACTCTTCCCTCAGTTTTTACCAGCTTTAGGCATACATTTGTCTCTCTGAAAGCCCAGCACTAGCCACACTGCTCTCTGGCAGCTTGGCTAGACCTTGCACGTAGGCAGCGCACTGAGTGTTTGCTAATGACTCTACAAAACAGTGTCTTGCAGAAAACATGCCAGTGCTTCCAGTGTTCCATAACCTCCTCTGACTAGCAGCTTCTCACCCTCTCATCCCTTGGTTTCCTCTTGTCTTATCACAGAGAAAGCAGAAATAACAGATGTGCAAGAAACTTGACCTGCCAGCACAGGTGTGCTGCCTGTGTCTGTGCCAGGTCCTGGCTGTCTACATTGTGATTCCACTTCCCACCGATTTCAACAAGGACGAAAGAAACCTGTGACTGATCTGCTCTGGTTTTGGAAAGCTTGCCAGATATGCCATGCAGACCCACCAGGGAAATACTCTGACTGTCCCCTTGTGTCATTCCCCACAGTATCACTCGTGAGCTGTGCCTGCAGCAGCACCCAGGGGGTACTGGAGGCAGCTGCTGGGGAAGAGCTCTTCACGACTCTTGTTGGTTCAGCATTACCCCTACCAGGCTACAGGATTGAACTGTGTTCTGCAGCTGGATCTGAGCCCTGGGCTTGCACCACACTCTCTGGCACAGGAACTAGGAAAGTTATCAAGCGATTTCATTACTGACATGCATTTCTAATACATATCTCAGCTCCATGCATGAGTTCTTAGAAATGTTTTGGCTGTGAAGTGGTTGTATGTGCTACCCAAAAGGCAGGCTTCCCAGCTGCCCAGCAGTGGAGAAAGCCAAGGAGAACACTAGTAGACGCAAGGCTGCCCAGCAAAACATCCCTGGGCTCAGCCAGGAAGACTCTGCCAAGAGCAGCCTTTGACTGCCTGGACTGGTTCTGTCCTGAACAGCTTCAAAGCAGCTGCCAAAACCCAACATGAGGAAGAGAAAAGGTGTGTTAATGCTGCAAGGCAGTGCTGGGGAGAGTGAGGACGTCAGACTGGAACAGTCACCACTTCCCTGGCTGGTGCCCAGCAGCACTGCCTTGAGGTCCAGTGCAGCTCAGCACCAGAGCACAGGGTAGGAGAAATAGCCCTGTGGTTAAGGCAGTGCTGAGATATTGTCACTTGCACTTTGTGTTGCATCCGTAACAGCACCAGCCTGACGCAGCTGCACTCCTGCCTCTGAGGGAGGGGGGAACTGCGGGGGGCGGCATGGCTGTCCTTTGGAGCAGAGGGATCTGCCAGGGAATCACTGAGCCAGAGGGAGCTCAGCACCAGCTGCAGAGGGGAGGTCTTGCCCACGATGTACACAAGGAGATGAGGCTGGCATGGGAGGAGAGCATTACAGATGGAGTAAGGAGTACTCCAGGAGTACTTAAGGAGTAAGTAAGTACAGCAGGAGCGACTGTTACAGTTGGTAGTTGTGTGCCAAGGTTAGGGGCCCACAAGCGTTCAGCTTCTTCACTAAGACACTTAGTATGATCCCATGTCTACCCTCAGAGGTGTTTGCCTTTCCTGTGTAATCCATGGCTGAACTGACTGCAGGTAACAGCAACAAAGAAAATGCTGAGATCCTCCTTATAGGACAAAAAGAGATTTATTTTAAAAGATGAAAAAGACAGTACAAGTAGTTTGGTCCTTTATATTCCAAACCCTCTACTCTCAGTGTAAAGCAGCATGTTGTCCAGCCTGGACTTGCTGTGATTCCAGCCAGGATGAATGAGAATGTTTCACTAATGATTCCCTGACGAGCTCTGGTTAAGGACATGCTCCTGATGCAAGGGCAGGAAATTCCCTCTGCAAGAAAGATCTTCTTGACTCTTGTCTCAGCTTCTGTTCAAGTGCTCTTGCCTTTGACAAAACGGATACATAAGTTTTATGTGTTACTGCCCAAGCCCATATTCCCTTAGCTCCCAAAGCAGCAGACAGGACCAATACAGAAAGAGCACTTGAAGGGAAATAGGTAGGCCATCAGTACAGGTATTTGTGACAGAACAGGTGTTGGGAGATATCCAGTTTATGACTACTCACTAGTGCTAAGCAACAAGTGCCCAGGGAGACTGAAGTACTGACATACAGACTGTCAGGCGCTGTGGGTCTGTGCGGAGTGCAACTGTTCCCATTCTCTCCCTCTGCGAGGGTCAGGCTGGTACAGATACTGCAGTCACAGCCACTGAGACTGGCTAAGTTCATTTCTGCATCAGTCCTGTCTAAAGGCACAAGGCCAGGTAGGTGCAGCAAAAAAAAAAAAAAAAAAGACATCTGCATGTCTGGATATGTTCAGTACTAGTACAAGGCCCAGCAGCACTGGAAAGAGGATAAGGCTGAGCCACTCAGACCTGCAAAAAGAAACAACTCATTGGAGGACATAAAAGGAAGGTTTCATTCAGCTATCCCACTGCAACAAGCTTGCAGTTGTCTATGCAGCTCCCACATGTTTTGTCTTTCTTCTGCCAAACCTCAGTTGCAGGGAGCATCCCCTTGGTACATCAGTGAATGGTAGGTAGAGAAATAAAGCAACTGAGTCAAATGTTTCAGGGGAGAGGATTTTCTTAACCTTCAAGAGAAAAGACAAGACAGGATGCGGCTAAAAAGCTGTGCTACAGCATGAATTCAATGTGAGAGTGGAACCATGCAGGAAACTGGGAAATCCTGCTGCAAGACTGGAAGCCCTGTGGTGTGTCAGCAGCCAAAAGCATGGTTGCTCTTCTGATCCCTTACCACTCCCAGCTGACCTATATACAGATTTTTCCAGAGGTGTACAACAGCACCACAACAGCTTCCACCTGACTTCAGCAACTGAGTGGCACAGGAATTTACCCACTGGGGAGCTGCACATCCACTGCATGCTGCAGACAACGTAGCGTCTGTCAAAAGGCCTTTCTTGGCCTTTGCATAGACTTCTATAACCTCCTTAGTGTACCACAGTCTCAGTAACCAGCTGTGCTTTCAGCTGCTGAGATCTTGTTTGAAGTCCTCTTTAAAGCAGTAAAAGTCGCAGCCTTTTTCAATGTTTTGAGCCTTTTCTTCAACTCACTGCCCTTGATACCCCACAGGCTCTCTGCCCAGCACCTCCCTCCACCACACCAAGTCACAGCAGCTGACTACTGTGGCATGCAGACAGGCATTCTCATAGTCCTAGTCTTTCCAGCCCCAAGTCTTCAACAAACTGTGAGCTCCCTCCAGCAGCCTTGCCATTGTACTGCAAGCACTTTGTGCACTACAGCTGCTGGGAACCCAAACCTAAGCTAATTAGTCCCAGTTTTCCTGCTCTCTTTGCAGTCCTGCACTGGAAGCTGGCTGCTGCCCTCTGTTTTTCCTGTTTTATTTCTGTGTAGCTTGTAGCCAAGAGATGTTCCAGATGGAGCATGAAGAGCCCCCTTGCTCCTCCATTTCCCAGGAAGCTGAAATTGCTGTTTGCCTTCCTGCCTCCTCTTACCGTGCCATTTGGGCTACACGTCCTCAACGCTGACAGCTCGACAGCCCATGTTTAGAGATGTTCAAGGGAGTGGAAGTGAACTGCTGTGAAAAGCAGAGTGACAGTATTAAGGGACCAGTGTCTGGGACACAGGTCACATCACAGCCCTTATGCTGTGGACTTTTCTTTGGCCATCTCAGTGAGCTTCTCTCAGGGTCTCCTCCAGTCTGGCACTTACAAAGAATACAGTTTGGATCCCAAGACCACCAAACAAAACCTGTGACTCAAGAGCTAAGAAACTGAGTGCTACTTGTGGAAGCCTCTTCTTTCCTGCCCCTGGGCAGAGGAGCTCCACATGTCCCAAAGAGGTCAAGGCTTGGCAGAGGATATGCCCCAGCTCACCTGCTGAATTTCCTGCATTGCCAGGCGTATGGAAGAACGGAGGTGAGGGAAGGCTTGTTGCCTACTTTCTCCAGAGCTTGGATTTGTCTCATTCTTGTCCAGGGTCTGTTGTTTTTGGAAGTTATTTGTCCTTCTGAACCACTGCAGAGCAGGTTTGCTGCTGGAAGGCATGAAGGAGCAGGAGTCCTTCTCTGGAGGGGTCTCTGCCTTGCCTGCTGGTGAACTCATCACGATGCACTCCAGATTTTTGTAATCCAAACTCTTACTACTTTCCTGAGGAAAGGATGAGTGGATTCAGCAGTGGTTTGCAGCCCTCCAAACACACCAAACAGCACAACAAAGAGGAAAACACAGCTGAATCCACTGCTGACACTCAGGGGCCAGGGGGTTGTCATCCACCTGACAATGCACCTCTCCCATCCCAGGACTCCCCAGTTGGTAGCACTTCCCAGTGCATGCAGAAGCAGCCAAGCTGCTTGACCAGAATGTGACAACCACCAACAGGAAATCAAAAGAGAGATGCTGCTGCCATGACTCCATCTACTCAAGACACTGTCCCTATCTGCTCTTCCCACTGCAGACCCTTGGCATTCACCTGCCCACAGGGAACACTCAGGATCTCCATGAAGGGCTGGATTCCCACGGTCTGGTGGTATCGAACCAGTTCAGTGAGTGAGGCGTGAGCCCGGTCCTCCCCCAGGATGACGTAGCGCGCGTTGGGCTGCATCTGGATCATGTAGTGTCGGCAGCGGCCTTCGCCCCTAGGGAGATGCACAGACGGGAAGAGTCATGGCACAGGTCTGCAGTGCCGCTCCAGCACCCAATTCCCATCTTCTGCACTTGTGGTCTCAAGAGCCCAGACATGATCACAATCCACAGTAACAAATACCAGACAGAGGCAGGAGATGTGCTGTGCACTAACACACTGTGTTCATAGGTGCTGGAAGAGCAGCAGCCTCAATGCTTCTTCCAACCTAGTTTGTCCACTCAGCCATATAATACAGCCTAAGCAGGACCTCTACCCTGGGAGCCACAACATCCCACCCAAAACCAAGTCTATTTTTTGGCAAGAGACAGACTTTGTAGTGTCCTGTCTGGTACTACAAACTATCTGATGCACCCAGAAGATGAGAGGCTGAGCATCATCCTCACTGGACTCCTCTGTAGAGCAGGTTAACTCCCCCAGCCAAGCAGTTTTATAGAATCACAGAACTCTAGAATTCTATGATTGTAGAATTCTAAGATCACAGAATTTCATGCAGTGCTCACTTTCATAGAACCATAAAATCATTTAGTTGGAAAAGCCTTTTTAAGATACTTGAGTCCAATTGCTAACCCAGCACCTTCAAGTCCATCACTAAACCATGTCCTCAGTTGTCACTTCTATGTATCTTTTAAATATCCCCAGGGATGATGACTCCACTTGCCCTGGGCAGCCTCTTCTAGTGCTTGACAAACGCTTTCCATGAAGAAATCCCTCCTGATGCCCAGTCTAAACTTACCCTGGTACAGCTTGAGGCTATGTCTTCTTGGCCTGTTGCCAGTTGCCTCAGAGAAAAGGCTGACCCCCACCTTGCTACCTTTGAGGTAGTTGTAGAGAGCAATAAGGTCTCCTTTGATCCTTCTCTACAAGGCTTGTTACCTACCTGTACGTCAAGATGTAGCCTGGTTGGCTCTGGCTAATCCGAACAAGGAAGCAACCCAAAGGCTTGTCATGCAACAAGTTTTCAGCTTCCCTGGAATCAGGAAGGAGTTTTTCAGTGGAAAGGGAACAGCTGCCTTGTCATACAGCAGTGATTCTTATCCTATCTCATGTGCTACCAAGGTATCCAGTCCACAGGGAGTCCAGTATCTGCCCCATGTGTTCCTAGCTATAGGGTTCCCAACTCGAGCTTGGTGGTGCAGGATGCATTAGCAGACTGAGACACAAAACTTTCAGCCAAAGCCGCTCTGAGCAGGACTGCTCCAAACATGCTCCAGCAGCATGGCTACTGCAATAGCAACTTCTGCCTTCCAGCACAGAGCATGTGCAAAGCATGGCTGAGATGAGGGAACTGTGCATGAGCATTTCCTACATGCCAGGGCTGAAGAACTCAGGATGCAGTGGGGTAGGGACTAAGCCCAGTGCCTTGGAAAAACACCAACTTGGATTACACTGCTCTGGCTCTCTAACTTTCTGCTGGAAGGAGGTCTTCCCCCTCTCAGCCCAACAGACAAAGCTCTGTTTCGTGCTTGTTATGTGCCTTGCTCCAGGCTAAAGGTGACAGCAATCACCAGTGCAATTTGGGATTGCTCTGGTTGCTCCATTTCATGAGGCTGAGCTTACACTGCTGTATGGAGACTTAAGTCTCCACTTAAGCACCAGTGTCTTTGGGAAGGATCTGCCATGTCCTTCACTGCAAAGTGCTCATAGCTAGCCTGTAGTTGAATTCAGACAGTTTTGTCTTCTAGGCACTAGTTCCTCCTCTGCATTCTTCAGTCTATGGACAGAAGCACTAATGCAGGTTAGAGCACTGATAATTATCTTTAAAAAAAAGGAATATGAAATGTAGCTACCATGGAGTTGTCAGCTACTGTAGTGTCCTTTACTAAGATAATGTGCTGTGTAATGGTCTGTGAGTAAATGTTCACACAGACAACCTGATGAAATACAGGAATCTGCAATCTAGTAAGATCGAGGGGTGTTTGCAGAAAAAAAGTTACAAACGGCAACAAGATGATACCGGCAGTTAGCAAACATGGAGCACCATAGATTAATTTGCACACCAGTGAGACTATAGTGCTGTCCCACAGTTATCTGATCACTGGCATAATCAGCATTTGTCTGATTATGACACTGCTTGGAAAGTAGTGCTTGTCTCAGCCAAGAGAGTAAAGCGTGAGTAGCAAAACTTCAAGCATTTAAATAAAGGTTTTCACAAAAAACCTTTAGAGTTCAGTCTTGTAAACAACTCCGTAAGAAAGAAGGGCTTTGTGGATGTCTCTCCTAGTCTCAAGAGATGTGAACAACACCTATGCTACACCCTCCTTGGACAGACAGAAGTATCAACAAAAACACATCCTTTTCCTGTATCAGGGGGCTTTGGGGGAATTTTGCCCCTCTTAATACTTTTTAAAATAAACATACACTGAATTCTGTATTCTCATGTTGTAAACTGAAGTTTCCTCCTGATCTAGACTAAGATCCAAAACCAGTCATGAGTCAGACCAAAAGTCCATCTTCATGTCTCTGCAAATGGTTCTCAACAGGGTAAATGCATGTGTGTATTTCCTCTCCTTTACAAACCTCCCTTCCTTGCACAGGATCTGTACTGAGGAACCCACAGTGGACTTACTTCCTATGAGTTTCCACAGTCTTTCCCATGACCTATGTAAAGTTTCAGCATTTGCATCCTGTGACAGGGATTTCCAAGCTTCCTCCTAAGGGTTTGACACTTACAGATTGAAAGGGAAAGGTTATGCGGGTCACTTCCTTTCCTTAAGGAAGCAAAGCTTGGCAAATCCAACCTATGCAGTCC
Source organism: Sakesphorus luctuosus (assembly GCA_013396695.1). Taxonomy (NCBI): domain Eukaryota; kingdom Metazoa; phylum Chordata; class Aves; order Passeriformes; family Thamnophilidae; genus Sakesphorus; species Sakesphorus luctuosus. The sequence goes on along the minus strand of VWZD01001095.1, from coordinate 25,129 downwards.
TCTTAATGACGAAGTGGCTTCTGCCTGCCTGTCACAGCCCAAGCTGCAGCCACAGTGTCCAGTGTACTCACCTCCGGCTGATCATTCCATGCAGCCAGCTTGGAAAGGCCCCATCATCCTGCATGACCTTCTGGGCCTGTGTCTCTTTGAACCAGCGGAGAGTTGCTCCTCTCTTGAGTTTCCTCATTTCTGCTTCTTCTCCAGTCTGTTCCTTTGTTCGCAGGACAGGGCGAGGTGCAGAAAGGTCCAAAAAGTTATCAAAAGGCGTGGACTGAAAGTGGGGATAGACAGAAAGTTTGCATGAAAGCAAGGTCAGAGGCAGGGGACCTATGAAGAGATCACTTCAATAGGTCATCCCATTCCTGAGTCACTTTGGTAGGTGATCCCATTCCTGAATCCCTTGAGACAAGATCAGTCTCAAACTATTAAAACACTGCTCTCAGTTCCTCATAAGGTCCTGACCATGCTTTTTTACAAACCACAGTAGGAAAGGACTCACACTTCCAGAACAAGAAAGACATTCTCCTGGGACCACATGCAGGAGAACATGTGTGTGCAGAAGGCAGATGGAGCAGGGAACCTGCATATCTGGCTAAGGGGCCCCAAGCAGAGGCAATATGGCTACCTCTGATAGTTTCCTGCGTGGCCGTGGCACTGGTGGCAGTTGTGACTTATCAGAAGGATGGGGATTAGGCTGAGGGTGCCTCTTCCGTGGTGTGGGAACTGGAAGGGTTCTTTCTGCAATAAGAGGAAATAAGTAGGTGAATTTAGGATCTAAGATTCATAAGATCCATCTGTCATGTGCCTTGCTGCACCAAGTATGTAGGAAAGACACAGCCTGGCTCTCCTTCCAGCAGAGCCAGGCAAACAATCTTTACAATACTGCTTCTGCTCCCCATAGATGAAGCTGCACTTTCAAAGAGCAGAAACATCAGCACCTCCCTGTCCACCATAGCAACAGAGCTTCCAGCCCCAGGAGGGCGGAGGGCAGTCCACCATGCCCTGGGGCTTACAGTACTTCATGGTGGTCATCACACCAGTAGCGACACACAGGGGCAGTGGGAGTGGGAGCAACTCACTCTGGGCCTGAGCCTCCAGGGCCAGCTGCTGCTGCCTTCTTTCTCTCTCTGCCTCCTCCTGTAGATGCTGTGCTTGAGCTCTCAGCTCAGCCACCAATTTTAGATAACTCTTCTTGCATCTGAATCCCTTATAAACTGTTGAGAGAAAAGTTGTGGTTAGGAAAAAAAGTGCTGTTCATGCCTTTGTCACTCTCTCAGCTAAGAACACTGCATGATATTCTTTCATCCAGTGCAAAGCTCTTGACACCTGAGTCATGTTAATAAAGAGTGGTGGAAATTCTACTGTGAGCAGGCTGTCAAAACCATGTGAGAACTGTTTTCTACTACGTTGCCAGATCACAGATTTATAGAAATAAAATTACAGATCTAAGCTCTCATCTCTAATGCTAAGTTACTGAACACCTGAAAAACAGAGTCCTACAGAAGGACCTGTTAATCTTCTATCTCCCTGGTACCCTTCAGACACCATGAAGAATTTCCTTGGTTTCAGCCACCTGACACCACAGTAAAGGAAAACTTTTACCATAACCAGCCATCACAGGGTTCATCAGGAGTATTATAGACACTGCATGATCCCACCTACTCTACCAGGTGTTAAAGCACATCAGCTGAAAGCTGCACTTTCTAATTTCCTACTACCCACACATCTTCCCTATGGCTGAGAACAATGCACAGCATGTGACAGTCTGATGTTTGTCACACTGTATGGTGCACAGCTGGAAGCCGCTCAGATGCTTCAGCAGTGCAACAACCCATACAGAAGAGAAGTACAACAGACAGAGACTAGGCAAGGTGACAGCTTCATCCTCCTTCTGGCTGCACAATCCTCATGGAACCTGTGCAAAGGGAAGTACCAAATGGCCCACAGCCACACTGGGGAAACAGGCTGCCAGAGCAGATGCTACGTGGAAGGAAAAATAAAAAAACAAACCAGACCAACACTTCATTCTTTTCTGTCTGTTTTTGAAAGCAGGAATGAGAACTGCTTCACTCATTTTCCTCTGCTTAGTTCAACACAACTCACAAACAAGCCCTTACTCCAGAGAACAGTAAGCCAGACATCAGGATAAAGCCAAATCACATGCTTTCCCTGCTCAGCTCAGCTCTCCTGTGCACATACTTTCCCTCTCCAAGACCCACACTTGAGTATAAGGCTCTCCCTGACTGAGGAGGAGCACTGAAGATGTGGGCATTTGCAATGAGCACTTTGACTTCCCAGGGTCTTGACAGGGAGATGGTGCCTGCCCTACCCTTCTGTCATCTGCAAAGGCACAAAGGTGGAGCAGAGACTGCAAAAAAGGTTTTTCTTCCCCTGGCCTGAAATCAGCATTGAGGGACTCTCCTTTTCCAGGGCTCACCTTTCTGTATGACAACTGCTGCTCTTTCCATTTGCTCCACACACTTTGTCAGCTGTTCCTGATGCCAATATTTAAAGAAAAGTCGTGACTTCCTGCAAAGTTTGGAAGAGAAAGATGCAGTAAGAAACACTATTTATGTAAACTTGCATCCATCCTCCTTTGGACAGGCCTTTCCTACAGCCATAAAGTTCTCCCTGAAGGGAATCAGGTAACAGACTACATGAATGAGGTCTCTGCAGTTTAGTTGCCCATTCCCAACAACAGTGATCCACACCTACCCACATAACCAGCCCTTCAGATCTGTATTTTGCAGTATCTCCAAGCAGCTGAAAGAGAGGAAAATAGTAAAATAAATAATTTTCCCCCCAAAGTGAACACAACACAGCCAATGTTTTTAAGTGCATAAGGGGGAAGAAAATGCCTCAGCAATTCCCAGCAGTCAGTAGCTGTCTGTCAGTCTGTCTTCCTTGAGGTACAGATCGTATCACATTTGGGAACATCGGCAAAGGGGTTCCCAGAGGCAGATTTGCTTCAACTCCCTGGGAGGCAATTCTGCAGAGCCTATTTTAATCTTAGAACTGTTCTTCCTCATTTCATTTCCAAGCTCTTTGAAGGACAAAAGTTGCAAGGTCGGCACAGCAAAACTTCCGGGAGAAAGTCTGTTTTCCAATTCCAGTTTCATTTTGCAGACTCTAGTGATAAAATGTGGGTCACTTGGAAAGATTCCCTGGCACTTGGAACTGAAAGCAGTACTCTAGTTGCAACACACAGACAATTTCCTCCCTCTGCCTGCAAATCCAGGCTGTGAAATCATAGTGACACTTTTTGCTAATATCTCACATAGCAAAGCAGAAGTGTTTTTCCTTCTATCTCAGCCAACTTCCACAGTGCCACAATTCATATCCACAGGATTTTTTTTCTCAAATGCATCCTACGATTTTTGTGTCTGAAAACACACCACGCTGCCTGTTCACAATTACCTCTCTCCCATGTATGAGATTCTATTGTGACCTCACTTGGGTTTGCAATTCTTATTATTCAGAACTGTCAGGAAGTTCAAGGAAGCACTGTGAAGGCTGGAGGAGCAACTGCCAGAAGAGAACTGTTCCAGGAGATCGCTGAAATCCTTTCCTTAAATGACTAAAAAAACCCCCTTCAGCTGGCTGCCTTACATGATTCATTCTCACTATCCATCACAATTGACGCTGGCAGGAAGAAGGGACTGGGAAAGTGGAGAAGAGGAGGTGGGGAACTGCTGCCCTAGATGTAGAAAGGAAAAAACTGACAGGGTGAGACTGTCCCTCTGCAGAGCTGGAAGGTCATTTGCATGTATAAGGACCAGTCAGACTCGGAAAGTACTGAGGATGTATTTTGCCTGTACATATACAGAATTCTTGGACTAGAAACATTCTCTCTAGCCAGGGAGACACTGAGTGATGGCTGCTTGTTCACCAGTGTCTTTATTTTCTTATCCCATGAAGCCATCATGAAAGAGCCTGGAGAGGCCCTGCCATGCTGAGTTCAGTGGACACCCTTGACCACTATTGTCACTCTCTAAACTGAATTATCTTGCCCAGTTTTCATTCCACAGAATAGCAAGGCTTTAAGGTAATTGAATTGCTACGTAACAATTCAAGAAAGATTTCATTGATCATTGTATCAATTGCTTTTTAAACAAGAAATGTTCTTGCCCAGGATCTTTGTTCCCCAACACCACAAAACCCCATCCTCTTTTTGTCCCTTTTACTTGGTTCGCTATGCTACTCTGAGAGTAAGAGACTCTGAAGAACATACCAGACTGCACACAACAAAGCAAGTGTTCCTACCTTTCTTTTGTGAGAGAAACACCAGGCTTAACTAGAAGAATTCCATATCTGTGGAAAACAAAACCGTATGGACACTTAAGAGCCACATCCTTGATGTGCTGAGGTGATCCATGTCACCCTGACAGCAAACAACAATAAATCACTGTCTTTCTCACTCAGCTCCCACAGCAAACAATCCCATGATCTCAGACCAGATGAACTTTAAAGAGGCTGTTTTACTCCTTTGCCTGTGTCTGGCTATCAAGGTTGTTTGCCTAATGATATCTAAGGACCATTCAGACATTTAAACAGACCTCTCAACAAATTCCTCAAAGGAAGGTCTCCAGGAGAAACCGTCTCTTCGGATACGGATTGTCTCCAGCAGTCCATTGTACTGGAGCTGAGGCAGCACAACAAAGAGGATCAGAGAGACAAGGATAAACAGGCCATTAGGACATCAGTTTGTTCCTTTGCAGCCAGAAATTACTTCATTCAGCCTTAAACTGAAACTGCAGTTCAAAAGGAAAAAGTTTTTTTTTCAGAATGTTTCCTTGGTTAAAGACTGAATTTACCACATCCTGTAACTCTGATGATTAACCACTCTGAGTTAACAGTTGGAAACCATAAAAACCAATGAAAAAACTTCACCTTCCAGCCATGGGTACTGCTTTGCCTCTGTCCCTTAGAGGATAGCTTTTTATGTTCAAATCTGGACACAGAAGTACTCTGAGGCATGGATGAACTTCCTTTTAATCCTACCCTTTTTTATATACATTAAACAGGCCACTGAGCTTTCTGAACTCTTCTAGTCATTTTCAGTATTCTTTAAAGCATGTAGAGCTCAGGACTGACACAATATCCAAATACAGTCAGATCAGTACATTTCAGCTCCTATCAAAGCAATCCCATCTTGGCTCCTATTCAGAGTTGCCCTGGCTGATGGATGAGAACAGTCTCCTCTGGGAAGCACTTTTTCTGTAGTACTGTCTGTACTAGTCTTCATCTAGAAGATGCAAAGATGAATCCTAGTGTCCAACAAGCAGATCTCACTGCATTCATGATAAAGAAATAGGAGAGAACTAAGACTGCAAAATCTGGACATAGCAGTCCCTGTCACAAAAACAACCAAGTACTGAGAGCACTGACATGTATATAAAGTGTGGCCACTCTTCCTCTTGGAAGGGGAGACTCAGAGGAGTCAGCTTCCACACAGCATTTTGGTGGCGTCTGCCCTCCCACTGAGGTGTGGCAGAGGTACCTGTAAAGGACACTGCTCTCCCTCACCTGCAGCAGCACCACCTGGCTGTCCACCACACCTGGCTCCTTCTGGCTGTTGGGCTTTATGCAGCGCACAAAGTGTGGGTTGGCAGAATACATCCTCTCCATCAGCACCATCAGGGAATGCTGGCAAGGGCACAGGAAGATCAACAGTCCATCAAATCAAAGCACTACTACTGCCTGATATGCAATATACTGCAGTGGGAACTCTTTTGTCACCCCACAGCAACTTCCTGGGCTCTGACAACAACCTGATCAGTCCCACCACGGTCAGCCCATGATCAGCACACAGGAAAACCCCCCTTTACATAATGGATGCTTTAACTATGTTTAGCAGCCTGGAAGCTCCAATGAAAACATCACTGTACTCATCTCACGGGGAACTGCAGGGCAGCAATACTGTACCCGGAACTGAGCTCCAGCAGATTGTTTCCGTGTGCTGTTGAACTTGTCGTCCGCTCCTGGTATGACCTGAAACCAGACCAAAACAAAAAGATCACCTTTAGAAAAGGTGCTTGATTTACAGACAAAGAGCTCTGCTGGAAGGCAGATGGCAAAAAGGAGTGAATGGATTTCATGGGAGGGAAGGCAAGTTAAACATACGAACAGCAGAAGCAAGCGTAAAAAAAAGCAAAAAGCAAAGGAGAAATTGTTGCAAGTTGATTATAGTTCTTATTTTAAATCCATTTCTGTCTGCTCTTTTTCAGACAGCTTCTCAAATATGACTGTAGTAACTATGCCATCATTCATCAATTGCCACATAGACCTGAAGTGCAATACCTTGGCTTTCCCATGAGGCATCAATGTTCCTGTCCTGGAGAGAGTGGCTGAAAGAACAGAGACAATAGTTAATTTTGCACCTTGGCTTGCAATCAACCATGTCTAAACATTCAAACTTCACTTCACACACAAGTCTCCTTACAAATACTGACTCACAGGCAGGGCGTTAGGTTTCACCATGTGAAAATACAAGGAAAGAGCTAGAAAAAGGAAGAAGAAAATGCAAATGTATGAAGCCTACAATGCAGACAGTATTATTTTCTGCCACTGAGAAGACAAGGCAATCAGGTTATTAAACAAACCTAAATGACTTTCAAAACATATCAACACGCATCTAAACAATGCAGAAGAAACAGTACAGATAGCAAATGGGAAGCTTACTTACAGTGGTCAGGTTATTTAAAGTCAGATGAAAAATTCAGGGAAGTTGAATTTACAGAAGGATCTAATGACACTCTTGCACACCCTTGATGCAATGGTTTCACATGAATCATCAAATCACAGAATGGTTGAGACTGGAAAGGTCCTCTGGAGTTCACCTGAGCCAACCTCTGCTGAGCAGAGCCACCTGGAGCTATTGCCCAGGACCAGACAACCAATCTGAGAACATGTTATTTCTGATGTTTATGAACTTTGAAAGAGTTGGAACTAGGCTAAGTAGCTTCAGTAACATTGCAAAAGAAGACAGACAGTCCTGAGCAGAAAAGCTGAAAAACACAGTGGAGAACAGAATTGAAATTCATCACTTTCTTGAAAATCCCAGGAACTGGCATGGACTGAATGGGACAAAAAACCTGTAACATTTCTGTACCATAAGAACTGTGTTTAGCCAGTCAACTGCCAAGGAAGCATCCACCTGACCTTTCTTTAAATTTTTACTTTCATTAGAAGCCTTGTAAATTCTGAAGGCTTATTGATAACTGGAAAAAGAGTGTGGTGGTAGGAGAAAAATAATGCACGATCTCAGCATTTTTTAACAAGTTGTACTTGAAAAAGAGAATGTGTTTGAAAGGAATAATCTCTACGCTCATGGCCTGTGGTTTTACAACACTCCGTTTTCAGTGGCAACAGGTAGCAGATATGACCTTGACCAGCTTCATTTCTAGACACAAACAGAGCATATGGAAAAAGCCAGTGCCAACAGTCCTGCACCAGCCCTGGAGAAGGTGGAAAGAGATTTTAACAGTAACTTATTCTCTGGAAGAGGATAAAACCTGCCCTGCTTTCCATGCAGAGGGAACAACTCCAACAGCTCAGTATATGCAGCAGCCCCACTCCAAACTGCAACATACCCAGAGATTCCCTGGGGCTGCCAGCTGTGAAACACACTCTTAGCTCATGAGCCTCATCCCCCCCATTTAACTCTTGCCAAGGTGGGCCTTGGTTCATGATGGATGAGCAGAGGGACTTGCCTGTGAATAGCACACTGAGCAAGGGGGTAACACTGCTGATGAAGAGCCCACGGACGTTGGCGGGCAAGGTGTCTCTGTTCTTCTCTAGAAAGCCCCCAGCAGCATATTGTACCTGGGGAAAGGGCAGCAAGTCACTAAGGACAGCTGTGAAAGCCATCTCCACAGCTTGCCAGGAGCAAGTGTTCAACTGAATGTACTCTGGCTTGCACACAAACACTGTAAACACATAGACGCCCCATTCAGATGCCAATCCTGAGGAACAATTCCCTGCAGATGGCACAGGCATCAGAACCACAGGAGCGCAGCCTGAAACACGCACCTTTTCTTGTTTTCCTTTCCTTCATCATAAATTTTCATTTACTTTTGGTTTTGCTCCACTCTTCTTGTTGCTCTCCCCTTCTTCACTTTGAATAGGCTTCCATCCTGTTTTCATGCATCCCCTTGTTTCCATTGCTCCCTTCCTTTCTCATCTCTAGCCTGCCACTCTGCTTTCCATGTTAAATGTTAATTTTTGTGATAATGAATGTCACAAATAATAACTTAGTCAACAGTGGTGAGATTAGATTACCAAACTACATATTGCAATTACCTGAACTGTCGTATCTGTTCCAAAAATTATCTCCAATTGATTCAATTTACTTGGACTAAAGCTCTCAAAATTGGTGGCAGTAAAGTTACATGCTACAGTAATAAATCTCAAGCTGCTTAGATACCATTTAATGCATAAATAACTGCCTCCACTTTCAAAACATTAATTAACTGGCTGTTTGCACAGTGTTCCTAAGTGTTTGCAATAAAATAGTCACTGCTATGCTGTGGAAACCAATAGGTAAAAGAAAAGCCTTTATTCTGTCCTTTGCTGATGCACGGTGGATGCAGGACTTCTATTTTATAAAGTACTGGTTTAGGACTAGAGTTCTAATAGAATGATGATTTCTAATACCCTATGCTTCCCAGAGGTAGCCCCACTTTCCCTCAGGAGTCCTCTCTTCTACACCTTTTACAGAAATCCCAGGGAATCCTAGGAGGCATGCCATGGGAACACATGACTTCTGTTATTAGCATCATTAGACCTTACACTCCTTAACATCAAAGCCTTCCTTGTCAGGCAACACTTGCTCCCCCTTCAACATACACTACAACAGCATTCTTCCTGCAAACAGTACATACTTTCCCAGCATAGTGAATGATGCTGAATCCCAAAACACGACCTCGGGCTGGCTGGAAGTGTAAACTCCCTTTGAAGCTGCTGTTCAGTTTATCCACAAACGTCTTATCAGTTGCCTGGAAGAAAGCAGATTTCATAATCAAGTGATCAGGCTGCAACAGAGACCTGATCAGGCCACATAGAAGCAAAAAAAAGTGTTGGAAGTAGATTTGGCTGTGCAAGTCTTTTGCTGTGCTTTCCCTCTGATTCTTCACAGGAATGCCAATACCATTAGACTGTCCCTGATCTGGATGTCCTGTCTTATCAGTCACACACAGAGACTTATCTGGTCATCCTGCTCTTTAAAGTGCAGTTGAACCTAAGAGCATTCTCTGCATCCCAGATATTCATTGCTACATTCCTCCACAGTATTTTATCTACCTTCTATGTCATACACACCTGAGGAAATGCACTCTGCTCATCCAGAAGAGACAGTAGCCCAAGCGGCTTGGCCAGGAGCAGATTCTGCAGGAAAGGAGATGTGTGACACATACATAAAGCAGTACAGGGCATCCACTCTCACCCTCACCATCCTTTGAAGAGGTCCTTCCCAGGTGCATCTCCTCCTCATGATAGAAAGTGCAAGACTTCTCTCTTGATCGGACAGAGCAATTATATTCTGTCAGTCCTCTTACTCACCAGAATAGGTTCGTTATTGTTGAATGTAATAGTCTCCCAGGGCAGCCCTTCTTCCTTATAGGCAGCCTGTTCCAGCTCGAAAATATGCTGAAATAAAGAAAAAAGACCCATCAGACTTGGCTAGGCAACCCTGAATGTCTTCCTTCCTGCCCTGAACAGAGGACAGAGGTGTGGTGCTCTCAATCAAGGCATGAGAGGTCCAAGATGAACCAGCCGTCAGCCTCTCTGTAAGCTTGTCACTCACTGGTGCTGCTGCATAAAGCAGCAACACTTCCCAGAGGGTAAGTGTTGCTACTCTGATAACTTTGGTCACTGCTGGATTCTTCTACTTCTTCCTTCCCTGTCACAGCAACTCCTCTCCCACAGCAGAGAAAGTTGCTGGTCTATGTCCTGCTTCACTAATCAGTATTTCTGTCCTGCCAGGCAATAGATCTGTTTTCCCCCAAGCTTTCTTTCATGTGCTAGATAGAGCAGTTCTTTGCTTTCTCTGCCACACAAGGTGAGATCACCCTCAGCAGACTTACATGGTTGAAGAAGTGCTGCAGCTGCTCATTGGCCAAGTTTATGCAAAGCTGTTCAAAACGGTTCACTGCAAAGTTTTCAAACCCAAAAATATCCAAGATGCCTAAAAGAGGAAAGAAGACCACACAATGGAGCCTGCAGATCATCCCTGCAGATTGCTGTGTACACCAACACACAATTAAATCTCCCATCACCCAGCTCTTGTGGCACAGGGAAACCCTAGCCAAGAGGGACACCAGTGGCACCACTTCAGTAACTACCCTTGGAGAGTTAATTAGGAGGGGACCCACTCCAACCATCAGCTCCTCTGCTAAGCCAGTGTGTCCTGCAACTACAGCCTCACAGCTGTTTCCACTCAGCTGACTGCTCAGACTTCATGCTGCTGACACACACCTCTCCAGGATCATGGTTTTGATACTGGATCCCTGCACACAAGCTCCATGAAATCTCACGCAGTGCCTATCCTTTGTTGTGGCTGAGGGATCCACATTTGAGAACAGAACAGGAGCAAGGCAAGCAGAACTCACCTATCTCCCTCAGCTCCACCTCAGGATCCACGTTCTCAGCCAGAAGCTCATTGATCTTGGAAACAATCCAGCCAAACACTCGGCCATAGACCATCTTAGCAATGGAGTCCCGGGCATCTGCACAGAGGAAACAACAGCAGGTCACTACAAGGGCTCACAGTAGAGCAGGGAATACAACACACAAATTGGCTCAATACATCCACCTCCAGTAATAATGTCTTTAGCAGTTTATGAAGCTATTTTAATGATCAGATAAACACTTGATATCCCTGACCCTCTATAAGCATAAAAAGAGCTTCCAAAATCTTCACAATCTTTCTGCAAGATCAGATGTGGCATATTAGGGCATTTGTGAGATCATATAAAATGGAAAATTTCCTTTCCAAAAGAGTCATGCATTTTTTAGAACACGGAGATATTTGCTTTTCCCTTATGAAGATCTACTGAGGATGAATCCCCTCACTGCTAAACCATGGGAGAAGCTCAAAATTATACCTGGCTAATTGAATGGTTCTCTTCCTTCTAGTCCAGTTGCCTTAGTGTTTAAATGCTGTAGGTAAGAGAAGGATACAAATGATGGAAAACTTGCTGACATTCTAAGGAGACCAAATCAACATGAGCTACTGCATGATGGGATGTGTATCTTATTGTCTAGAGAAAATTTGGAAAACAGAACTAGCTAATTTCCCATTTTCATTTTTTTCTTCTATTTTAAGCAAGAATATAGAAGTATTGGGATTTCATGTCTTTTTAATTAATTTTAAAAATATTTTATTTCAATCTTTTGATGTGTATTATCTCGGATTATTTTCTTGCTTTGTTGAGTGGGAGCAGAACACCTTATGCTTTCTTATTTTACCACACTATGTTTTCTTTTCACTCTGTTCCTGATACTGTGATATCTCAGTGATTCTCATGGTTGTTTGTCCATCTACTGTCTAGAGCTCTGCATACTGCCAGCACTCTGCAACAGGAGCCTTTCCCTTTTTTGCACAAATACCTAGAGTTCCCTTCTAGTCTGGACTGAGGGAGAAAGCAAAGCTAATTCCTTCATTTCTCATTTAATCTCTGCAGTCTCCTGGAGATCAAACAAAAGCAGCATTCAGGCTCTTATATGTGAGCAAGAGACTAAACGTATAAACAACAATATACTTGCCTCTGTGCGGGTGGAATGAGAGGGCACAGAAGGACATCTTTGTTCCCAATAAGTTGCACATGTGTGAGGATACCCTTCCATCACGTAGGGGTCAGTATTTCTAGCCAGCACATCTGCACTTCATTATGTTTCCTACCTTCTGCCTGCTGCTGGGTGTGAAAACGCTGTATCTGCTCGCCTCGGGTCACTGACATCGTACAAACAAGGCATTTTAAAAGTTCGTCTTCCTGGACTCCAAACTGACCCTGGGAAAGAGGAAACAGATCAGGAGAATTCATCGTAAACCCTTACTCTACTTGTGGGGATTGTATCTGTCTGTGTGTGATGGGGTCATGATTCAGGTTCAAGTCCTTGAGCCCCACTGTAAGGTCAGTATTACTGCTGGCATATCACAGCACCAGGGCCAGATGTGGGCTCTGAGATCTGCATTACCCCTGCAGAAACCAAGCTCACCCTCACTCTCTGAAACACTTTCTGTTTTGTTCTCCCAGTGCTGCCACCTTTCACCTTCTTTGGGAGCCACGCCAGTCCCTGCTGAGAGGTGTAATGATTTATTGAACAGCACCACATGCAGGTGACTGTGCAGGTGCTGAAGGATCTGAGCTTCAGCTCAGAGTTACACGAACCATCCAGAGGCAGGAAACAAAGGGATCTCAGAAACACTGAATCCCTCAGTGATTTAACAGGAATTCCCCTCCTGTGGGCAAAATACAAGGAGCAGACTTTCAGAACTAAGATAAAAAGAAATTGGCTGCTGAAAAGACACAGAGGGTTGTTTCAGGTATGGCGTAGGAGGGAAACAGGCAAAGAGATTGGAGGGAAACCAAAGACCAAGAGTGTTGGGATTTCAAATAGGTCCAATGAAAATACATAGAAAGCAGAAATACGTTAAATTTTTCTGTTCTGTGTTGTTAACAAAGCAGGATAATGTATCCAACCCATATAACAAAAACGGGATGGTCCTGGGATATACATACTTCTTAATCTGTGCTAATTTCAAGTGAAACAGTAAAAGTTTAATTCTGGATAACTAACTGAAAAATTATAGCAGTTAATGAGGTATCCTTGGACAAGATCCAATGAAAATGCAGAATGCATGTACTCAAATTTCTCCAAGGCATCATCACACTTAGTAACACAACATTTAGTTTTAAAAAGCTTGTAGTGTGTGAAGTCAGTAAGGCATATGTTGACTTTGTAAGACACTGGTTCTAGACACACAAGAAATAGAAGTTGGGAAGCATTCTTTTGGGAATGAATAGCAGTTAAGACAAATGCCATCACAGGGTCATACTCTGTCCTTCTGGGAAAAAAACCTCCTTGTTCTTTAGAAGCCTTCACACTCTGAGGAAGAAACACCCTCTGCTATCTCTGGCAGGAGCAGCTCCGGCAGTCACACTGCCAGTGGGAAGCAGCATGATATTCATAAGGTTTCTGTCAACTCTCCTTGTGACTCACCGCTGCAGCCTTTAGCCATCCCTTGGAGGCTTCACTGACTTTTACAGGCCCATTGCTCTCCTCAGGCTGAAAGGTGACATTGCCCAGAGACAACACACCAGCCAGGACAGCCCGCATGTCCACTTGTTCCTAAAACACAGGAGAAAGGTGACTAAAAACCTACCAGCATGTAACATGTACAACATGGAGGCCCCAGAAGTTGGAGAGGTTAAGGGAAGAGGCACAGATACCCTTTGGGAAAAGGCTCTACAGAAGGACTGGCAGACTCAGGTGGTCTAGAAGTAACATATAAAATCCAGGAGAAAGAAACAGGACTGGGCTTCAAGACAGCAGCTGGAAAGAAACTCGATGCCTGAAGGAAGCACAGATGGAAATTAAAACAACCCCAGAACTGACCTGTTCTTGGAAGCCCACCATGTCAAGGGCATTGCACACCTCTTGGTATTTGTGCTTCCAGTGCTGAGCTACATCCTGTGTACCAAATCGTCCACTTATGTACCTGAGGAAGTGCATATCCCATATAAAACTGTCACACAATCAGCACAGTAAGTCAGTCCTACCCAAAGGGAATACGGTAGATCAGCAGCAGTGGAGACACAAAGGGGAAAGAAACTTTTCGAAGGTAATACAGAAGAGACCCCAGACCTCCCAGCTTCCAAGATGACCCACAAGATTTCTTCATGTAGTTCCATTCAGATCCAACTCCACCTTCCATTCACTGACAGATAAAGCCCCAGGGCAGAGTCAGAGACTCCATTAGGCTGTTTTCCCCTTCACCACCCATGATGAAGACTAAATTGGGGTCTGCCTGCTAAGTACCTGTAGAGTGAAGGGTCTAATAACCCATATATCTCCTTCTCCTCTGGAGACAGTCCAGCAAACATGTAGTAGAAGATGTGGAAATTCCTCTCCCCAGTATCTTGCTGCACCACCCGTGACTTCTCTAATAGGTACTCACTCAGCTTTGCACCTTGCACTGCACACAAAAAGGTGACAGGGTAGTAAACTGGGGGACATGAAGGTGCTTGTGCTGCCTCACATCTCTTCTTTGGTGATAGGAACATAGCATTGTCTAAACTAATTTTCTTGTGTGCATGTTCCTCTAGGCTGCCCAGCACACTGCAAACAGACTTCTCCATGTTCCTGAGATCTTAAGAGATTTCTACTCACCTCCTTTAGCAACAACAAAGGCTTCTGGAACCACAGAGTACTACTGATACTTAACCTGCACTGTCACCCTTATATCCCTCCTCTACTCCCACTCTGTCCAAATCCAAGTCTTATCCTACCCAGGCCCTATCTAAAGTGGTTGCTGTAAGATTTTCCTTAATTGCATAAGTTTCCCACAGGGAGTCAAGTGGCAAAATTTTACCCTCTTCAAGTTTTGGCTACTCATTCCACCCCCTCCAGTTCCTAACTCCTCCCCAAACTAGTAATTGCCCTTGACTTTACCCGTATTTTTCTGGAAACGCAGCTGTATGTATTTTCCAAAGCGGCTGCTGTTGTCATTCATCACAGTCTGGGCATTGCCAAAAGCTTCAAGCAAGGGATTCACCTAAAAAAAGTGAGGAAGCAAACCAAGCATTCTTCAAATTAAGCAATCCAACCTAACTTATTTGGAAAAGTTTAACTTTAGCATTTGCTATTCAGCATTCAGCTGGAAAAGGAACCACTCTGTGAATATGGAAAAGCACTTGTTTTATCACAGCCTGGATAAAGGAATTCAAAGGGGCAAATATAACAAAGACTAAACAGCATGGGATTTACAAAAATAAGCACAATCAAACTGATTGGATCTCAGTAACATGACTGTCACTTGTTGAAAAATAAGGTTGGTATAAGATTTTCACACAGTATCTGACATGGTCTCACTAGTTAATTTGACTACAATAAACACTACAATACTACTACAATAAACAAGTCAATATAGCACTCAGTAAATGTAAGCAAGACAGCTTAGCTACTGAAATTTGTAGACACAAGGACAATGAACTACGAATAAAATAAGAGAACAATCAGACCAACTTGCTAAACAATATGCAAAGAAGGTGAAATGACAATTTCTCTGTATTTGAGAAAAGAATGCCTGCTAACTGATGTCCCAGGGTACATGCTGGGCAGCCTGTTGAACACAGCTTTAAGGCATGACATTGTAATCCCAAGGAGCTAATTTAGGAACCAAGTAATATGTTTATTATTTCTTCAATATCACTTCTAGGCTTTCCAAGGACAGCTCATCTGCGTCGAAGTGAGTGTTATTTCCAGTGGAGGAATTGCGTGCTGGTTCCAAGGCCAGCAAGCACAGCTATCCCGCTTCTGAAAACTGCTGAGGTCAGAAGCAACCCGGCAGTGTGGCCCAAGCCAGCTCTAAGCAGAGACAGCAGGCATATCAATGTCGCATTCCCACAGCAGAGCACAGGCATTCGCCCTGGATCAACCACGGATGATGCCAAACTGAAATTAATATGTCATTCCAGAGCCCAAAACATGGCATGAGGTATTGGATTTACATGTCAATATTTTGGTAGCAGAAGGTGCTAAAGGGTGGCTTCTGTGAGAAGATGCCAGACACTTTGCCCATGACCAAGAGAGACAATGCCAGCTGGCTCCAAGACAGACCTGCCATTGACCAAGGCTGAGCCCACCACTGACAGTGGCTGTACCTCTGAGATAAAAACTGGTGCACAATGGCAGCTGGAAGAGAGAAGGGGGAATGTGTGAGAGGAACAGCCCTGCAGGCACCAAGATCAGTGAAGGAGGAGGCGGAGGAGTTGCTCCAGGTGCTGGAGCAGAGATTCCCCTGCAGCCCGTGGTGCAAACATGGTGAGGGCATGTTGTAGTTTGGGATTCTTATGTAAATTCTCTCCCCTGCCACTAACTGCCCATGCTAGGAGTTAACAAAAAAGAGTCGTTAACTGCTGATTTCTTGGGTGGGGGCAGGTTGTCTCTTTTGTTTTTTGGGGACTACACACGGCTGAGGGGAAGGGGGGTTGGGAGGCGGGGGGGAGTCAGTTGCCTTCCGGCCGGGACGGCTGCTGGCTGGGGGTTTTCGGCTGCCTGCCCGGACTCCTGCCCGGGACGGTGCCTCACTCCTCCTCGCTTCTGCCTGCCACTGGCCTGCTCGTGGGGGACGGCTCCTCGCTTCTTTCTGCTGGCCTGCCTGCTTCCCTGCCGGGGCTGCTCCTCGCTGTTAGTTTCTACTTGCTGCTGGACTGCGCCTCGCCGCTGGCTTCTGCTTGCCTGCCCGGACTGCGCCTCACTGCTGACTGCAGGCTGCCCCGGACTGTAACACTGATACTGCCATAAGTATAACCTTTTTGTTTGGGTGGTTGTTTGGTTGGTTGTTTTTTTTTTCCCTTGTTGGGGAAGCGGTTTGCTCTGGTCTGTTTACATAAATATATATATATATACATAGCAGTTAAGAACAGTTATCCTTCTTGTATTAAAGTTCCTCTTCTAAATTTGATAAAGAGTGGCGTGATTATTGTGGAGGAGGCCCCCTCCCCAGCTTGTGGGTAAACATTTTTTGGTTTTTTTCTCCTCAAACCAAGACAGGGCAGCTCTGCCCCTGCAGCCTACAGGGTTCCACAGGGGAGGAGAGATCCCCCTGCAACACATGGATGACTCCACACCAGAGTAGGTGGATGCCTGAAGGAGGCTGTGACCCCATGGGAAGCCTCTGCTGAAGCAGGCTCCTGGAAGGACCTGTGGCCTGTAGAGAGAAAAGCCCATACTGGATCAGGTTTGCTGGTAGAACTTGTGACCCTGTGGGGGCCTCATGCTGGCGTAGCCTGCTCCTGAAGGACTGTATCCCATGGAACACACCCACGCTGGAGCAGACTGTTCTTGAAGGACTGTTGTTTGTGGGAGGTACCCATAATGGAAGAGCATGAGAAGACAGTAGCACAGATAATGTGTGATAAACAGTGCACAACCCCCACTGCCCGTCTGCCTGCACTGCTGGAGAAATTTAACTGGAAATACTTCAGACCAAAGAGACAAATACATTTCAAAATGACTTAGCAAAGGTATATGAAAGGAACAAAGATAGCACTTAGCCAGCTAGCAGGTATGTGCCTGACAGTATAAGTAGCCAAGGAAAGATTACTGAAGAGTGTGTGGATTCTCCATTCCTGTGTATCATTAAATCAAGATTTCATTTTTCCAGTGAAAGTCCTTGGTCTACCTCAAACAGGAAATTATTTGGAAAAATGCCATTAATCCCTTGCAACAGAGAACTTGATAAATGATTGCAATAGTTTTCTACAACTTAAGAAACATCCCCAACAAACAGAATTACTGACATACCAATCCTTCCAATTTGTCATCTGCTATTTCACCATTCTTATCCAATATTTTCTCATGTGTCTTGTATGTCGTTCCCTGATTTCCAGTGGTGATTCATCAAAAGGTTTCTGAAGCCTAACACAAGTTGTCTTGAAGCAGTGCTGCTTCTCCATGTCCTGTAATGACCTACCTGAAGGATCTGCTGCTCCAGCTGTGAGTTGCCTTTGCAAAGGTTCATTATATGCTGCAACAACAGCTTTGCACTCTCTGTTTTCCCTGCGCCACTCTCTCCACTGCCAAGAAAAAGTAAAAGAAATTCCAGCAGCCATTAAATATAGTTGTTCTGCCCCTTATGGTTTAAGTGCCCACAGTGCTGCTGTGTCTCTGTAGTAGAGAGTGCTCTCTAAAGGTTTCACAGCAAAATTGAAAGTGTGAATACAAACTCACATACCACAGCTTTACACAGGGTGTCACACCAGGTCCTGATCCCTCCTCCTCAGGGGAATTTTCCCCCATCTGCAGGGGAGTAGAGATATACCCCCTGCTGTCACTTCTGGATGGGATACACCAGATAGACCACTTGCTCTGCTTCTTAAGAAAGCCGAATCTAACTTCTGGAAAACCATCTCCTTCAAAAGCCATCTGATAGATCAACTTCCTCACATATGCTGAGTCAACAGCTTCCTCTTTCTCCAAAGGAATTTGCCCTATCCATATCACATCCACAACTGAATATACTGATCTTGAGATACTGTGGCAGTGTGAAGTCTCGGGTGCTTCACACATCCAGACGCCCCAGCCAGCACACAATGCAGGCAGATAGGTACAGAGCTGCCTGTACCTCCAGTGTCAGCACTGCACGTCACTCTGCTGACACACATCCACGGCACCTCCGCCTCCAAGTCAAACAACCAGCACTTGGAAAACGCAGTTTCCCCTCTCCTGGGATGGGCAATGTATGATCTGGGGAATGTACAATCCCTGAAACAACATGTCCTTAACTGACAACAACACACCAGCTGAGAACTGCATATGCATGGTGAAAAAAATGAATGCAGGAAATGCTGGAGGTATCCTGGAGGGCAGTTCTCCCCCTCCACAGCTGACCTTCGAACATGTGGTGTGGCTTTACTACTTTGTAGCTCCCAGTGGCTCTGCACTTGGGATCAAGTACGTATTATAGGAGGCTAAAAACCTCAAATACTACAGCACATATCTCAATCACATACCTGTGATCTCAAGCACAGATCAGACCAGCAATATCCAAATATGCACAAACAAAATAAGACCATTTTGCCAGCTGGGAACATGTCATCCAGGTAACACCTCTGCTCAGTATGTCAGACTCATTTTTGTTTTCAGTAACTTCCTTCCTCCACTAAAGAACTATCACTCAGCACTCCCATGTTCAAGCTTGTGCTTGGACCCTCCAAGAAGCACAACAGCTTCACCAGGTCCTGCAAGCGCTATCTAGCTGCAGGTGTGTAACTGCTCCAGGCTGTGAAGGAAAGCAAAGTCATCTTCAGGTGATCCAAGTGCTGTACTACAGCATGCCCAGGCTATGATTAATGCCCATTGGTATGGGGAAGGCAAGAAGAGTCAGCAGAATTTGTAGCTTAGAACAACTTGGTAGCAATGAAAACTTGTCACATGGGAGCAGCTGCTTCATCCAACATCAGCCTCTGAAACATGCCATGCAGACCTCCCCGATTAAGTTAGAGACACTAAAGAGACCACAAAGAACAGTAGAGCCTGGTGTGTCTGGGTGCTGTTCTGATGAACTGTGGTCTAGCAGGAGTGACTCCTCCTTGCCCTCTGCCCCAGCTTTGCTCAGGTCAGGTAATCTTTTCTGAGTGTTTCACCACTCATAGAGAGCAAACCCACAAACTTCATGTGATAGCAACACACAGATCAGTTGATAGGGTTGCAAGATGCACAGGAATACATTAGACTCTCATTTCTGAGACCACAAACTGCTGACAGAAACTAATCAGACCAATGACCTCTTGGCAAATGCTTACAGGTTACTCTTTCTTTTCTTCCACATCCCAAGGCAAATATGCCTCTTGCACCTGCTGATTCCACAGCCACCACTTCCTAAGAGCAATTCATGTAGAACACAGGCACTGATGGCCTGAGGGCTACACAAATTAGTGGGGCCCAAGTTACCCTTAAGGTCAGCTCCCAGACCAAAACACTCAGCAGTGATTCAGCAATTCATTTCCACACTACGGAGACTTGAAAGTACTGACGAAATTATCAGAAGGCCCATATAAAGAAAGGAGTATTAAATTAAACAAGTTGGCAATTAACATTTTAACTTAGATGACATTTAAACTGTTCTCAACAACACCCAGAAGAGGCAGTTTGTGTGTCAAGGCTTTCTGTTCACTGTTTGAGGCTCTCTGCTATTTGATGTTCTTTGAGGCTTCCTCTGCTAATTGATGCTACCTGCTGCCCTGCAAAGTTTCAGCAAACAATAGCGACATCATGGAGGGAAACGTTCATGATACTGGTACACTTTTTGGGTAACAGAGCACTTTTCTGTTTCCAGTGCACAGAACTGCCCATGACAGTGAGATTCTCCCTGACCTGATTCCGAAAACAAAAAAAAGTGTATTTTATTTCTTCCTGCTCTTTGGTTATATATCGGAAGTTTCACTTTGTGAAAACAGGTTCCTTCCACTATGTATAACCTTTACCACAGCATTCACGGTGGCAGTTGTGTTCCCAGAGAAGAGCACTACATGCCTTTCCTCGGAGCTGGTTAAATCTTTCCAATGGCAGGTCCCTCCAGAAGTGAACTTGATATATTTACCATCACGACCAGCATCGCTGGCAGAACTGCTCCACGAAAGCCAGCTTTCTTTGCAACACAACTCTATCGAGACCTGCCCGCTCTCCTACCTGAAAAGCGGTCGCGACCAGGGATGCGCTTCCAGAGTAGATGGATTTTCACTCACCAACAGCGCTGGAGATGAACTCCCCCTGAACCTCCAGCGCGAAGATCCCAGCGACACTCGGGGGCCCCCACCCGGCCTCACACCTCCGCCCGTCCCCGGGAACCCGCGGCCGCCCCTCACCTGATGAGGATGCACTGGTTGCGGGGCCCNGATGTCCCCGACGGCGGTCTGTGGGAAGGGGACAGCCGGTCAGCCGGGAGGCGGAGAGCCGCTGAGCCGGGAGCCCCCGCGGCACTCACGTAGATGTGCTGGCTCAGGAACCGCTCCCGCAGCCCCGCCAGCAGCGCCGTCTCGTCCAACTCCGCCAGCACCGCCAGGTCCCCGACCTGGGCGGGCGGGGGACCACGCTCCTC
>VWZD01001093.1:69984-84272 GCA_013396695.1 Sakesphorus luctuosus | reverse complement strand
TGTTGCCCGAAATGAGTCAAAGCCACAAACTAACAGAGTGTCAGTTTATGGGGTGCTTTATTCAGGGCCCGGGAACCTGAGGACTAATGTCCCAAGTCAGGATTCCAAAGACTCTCATTTTTAGTTTAGTATTTATACATTTTTCGAAGCATACAGTTCGGTTACATACATCTTATGGATGACATATCCATTGTCTATTGTTAACACAAATTACTGTTTAACTTATTCCCGTCACCAAACCCTCCTTACAAAATCTCCTACCTGTACATGATCTTATCACTAAACAACAGTGTGTTCTTTTTACATGTTCTATATACTTCACTAACTCCTTTGATTATTGTCCCTTGTTCTCACTACCTTCCTAACAGTTTCTAAAAACTCATAGCAGTTTCAAGTTTCCCACTCCCAGGCCTAGTGGAAAGGTTCAGACCTTAGCATAACTACTTCTACAACTATATTTTCCAAACTATTTGTATCACCATGGTCAATAAAGCTTTTATGTAAAAAGGACAAAATGCCACTGTCCATCCGATTTGTCTTCTTCACTCTCAAAACATGTTTATACTGTTAGCAGTAAAAACTAAGGGCATGTAAGCCAGATTCCACTGCCTCACGTATTAGCAGAAAAATGATCAGATTTTAGTGGCAATGATTGCATAAGTTATTAAAGGTTTTCATTTTTAGAAATGTGTTTGACAAAAGCTTAATCAAGAGTGTTTTGAATAAGTGCTTAGAGCACAATTGTAAGGTCCACACATCTAATCTTAAAAGTTTCAAAATTTTGTACAGATGGCCTGATGCAAAGCCCAATAAAAGACATCTGAAAAGATTTTCTGTTCCCAATTCTGGATTCAGCAATGGTTGGTTAAAGCAGATGGACTAACTTTGCTTTTCCACTTCAGCAATTAAGCCCTTATGATTAGGTTGAAATAATGATATTGCACTAATTCTTGATATAAATCAACCAGCATGCAGTGAGAGCACTGAGTTGTTTTCTTGCTGTTTTTGTGTGCAATAACAGTATATGCTCAGAGAAAATGCATAAGTATCAACTAATAATGCCTGATGGAAACCTAGTCTTGTACTGAAAACAATATTTGCTCTTAACCTGAGCTCGGTCAAGAATGAATGCATGTTAAAAAGACTTGCATTTCAGGATATTTCCAGATTTGTACATCTAATTATATGATCCAAAAAAACACAAGTTCTTAGAGTTTGGGATGTAATGGTATAGCTGTTCCTAAGGTAATGTAACTAATATTTTTACATTTTTACATCACAAAGAGGGACTCTACAATACAAATAATAAAAATAGTCAATAATTTACTATGACCTAAGTGAAAAAGAATATTGTTTTAAAATTACTCAATTATTTAAACTTTAGCATAAATTTAGAGTGCTTCTTGTCCATTTCCCCTTGCACCTCAGAGCTGTGAGTTTTAACCAGTAGTATTACTGCTGTAGTATGATTGAAACTGATTTGGGATTTATGACCTCAGAGTCCTATGGTTGACTTTCAACACCAACAGCTCCAGAACAACCATATCATAATGGTGTGATATTGCATCTTCCATTGTTTATAGTTGCTGGGAATCCCTACAATATATGTTACTTTACAGTTTGCTACGTTTTCTTCCACTGTTAACAGTAAATATTTATTTCTATACACAGACTCAGTATTTGTATTTTTTCTTCAGCATGTAAGATTTACAGAGACCCAGAGATCTCTGCTAAAATGTAGTAAAGATTTTAGTTACTTTAGTCATGGATTTCTTGCAAATAAATGGACTGAATAGCTGTCAAATCTGACTTATCCTCTTATCTTTATTTCAAAGTATTATTCCTATTTTATACCTGAGGCAGACAAAGGAGCTAACCAGTGTCGGGATATTTTCAAAAAACTCTCCTGAAAGGACAAAACCAATTCATCCTTATTAAAGGTAAGGGAAGTGGACTTCTTTGAGATATTATGGAGGTCAGAAGACTGGAATAAGGCTAATAACCTTGCCATCTTCAAGGTGGGTTTAAAGAAGGATCCAGGAAATTAAAAGCCCATTACTTCAGTTCCTGGGAAAGTTACCAAACAAATTGCCCTGGAGGCTGGCAAAAGTCAGATGAAGCATGTGATACAAATAACCCAGCATAGATTCACCAAGAGAAAATGACGTTTGACAAACCTGATCACCTCCCTCAACAAAGTAACCTCCCTGCTTGATGAGAGAGCGAGTGGTGGACATTGTCTACCTTTTGCTATGGTTTCCCACAGCCTACATCTGGATAAAACATAGGTGTTATGATCTAGATAGGTGGTCTGTGTGGTAGATGGAGAACTGGTTGACAGGCAGCACCAAGAACAGGGTGATGAATAGCTCCTTTTCAAATTGGCAACCTGTCACAAGTGGGGTCCCCAGGAATTGATGAGGTCAACACTGTTTAATATATTAATAAGCGATCTGGATGATGGGATCAAGTGTTCTCTAATGAATTTTACTGTTGATACCAAATTGAGTGGGGAAGTGGAAAATTTATAAACTTTTCTCCTTCAAAAATTTTATAATTTTTAAATATGGAATATCTATAGTGAAATGAAAGATTGTATTCTTTAGCAATGGAGAAATGTGATCATTGAGAATAGAAACACAACACATATATAGCAAATTTCAAACTTCTTGGAACCTAAATAGAGCAGTAGCATGTTTCAGTTTTCTGCTGTGCAAACATGGCACAGATCCAGAAATCTACTCAATTTGTCTTTCAGAAAGTAATAGCTTTAGATTTCTCAGGTTACAGATAGAGAGCTCTCTCACATGTTAGCATGTGTTTCAGCATATCTCTGAAGCAACCTTAATCACACATTGCCTGAAGCCCTTCTGTGTTAGTGTACCATCTTTTTTTTTTCCCCTTCCAAATAGTGACTGATTAAATGTCAATAGGTTGGGAACATCTTCTCTAGCAAGGTGAATCTTTCAATAGTCATGGCATAACAGGTCTGTGAAAACTGTCCAGCTTACAATACTGTGCATTAAATTGTTCAGAATGTATTTCAAGGAACATTCAAAGAAGAAGGAATGAGAGAAGCTTTAAACGTGTGCCCCCATTAGTGTCTCATATAGGTATATATCTTCTTTTCATTGAAAGATATATCACTCAAAAGAGTGATTTCAAAGCTGCAAGACAAGCTTATGTCGTTCTAGTCTTTTGTATGACCTTCTAAATTCTGACCTGGGCCATAGGAGTCTTGGGCCACAAAGGCAACTTATAGAAAGTCCTCACACCATTTGCCTTGAACTGTGCTAACCATGCAACTCAGGTATACTTATCAACACTAAAATTAGGACTATAATAGGGACATTGTACATGCTTCCAGAAGAAGGTTCTGCAGCAGTCCAAATGATAACCTTGAAAATACAATAAGATTAGAAGGAAGAATTAGAAGGAGGAACTCTAACCTCCTCTCAGCACTTTTCTTCATTTTGACATAATTCAGTCTTCCTGCACCACAGAAGATACTGCAGTGTACTCTTGAACATTGTATATTCTTTATTAGTATAGTAACCATATTTCATGTTCCCTTCTTGAACCAGCTGCCAAAATAAAAGAAAAATAATGTTCTATTCACAAATTTGACTCCTAGAAACTGTATTCTGTCAGTCAACATGTGAA
Source organism: Sakesphorus luctuosus (assembly GCA_013396695.1). Classification (NCBI taxonomy): domain Eukaryota; kingdom Metazoa; phylum Chordata; class Aves; order Passeriformes; family Thamnophilidae; genus Sakesphorus; species Sakesphorus luctuosus. The sequence continues at coordinate 80,609 of VWZD01001093.1, read as the reverse complement.
AGGAGATTTGTAGTCTTGTTAGCACAAATAGATTAAAAATCATAACTCTAATACTCTGAAATGATAACATTAGCCTAAAAGACCAGAGGAGTTTTTAGCAGGACTTTCAGATCACCCAAGTTTCATGATACACTGAAACTTTAGTATTAAATGTGTGACAGTGTGTATTTCCTATCACTTTTCTGTTCTGCTCAGAACTCCCTAGCTGTCTTCCTATAAACTCTCATGTATACTTCAACTTTGCTACTGTATTGACTGTCGCAGGTTGTCACAGGCCCCTGCACTTCTGATCCTCCTGCAATGAGCTCTCCTGATGTATTTCTCTTCCTAATTTTTAGCTATCTTAAACTTTTCACCAGAAGTGTGCAATGAGCACTAATTTGTGTAACTAACATTATTGTATCTCTCTACACTGAATATAGCTGACTGCTAATGAGTGCTGTTCCCATAGCTTTCATACAACTGCAGTAAAAAACAAAACTATTTAAATAAGCAGAACAAGTATATTTTTGCAGAAAGATATTTTATTTTGTGTCCTGCTTTTTGTAAATCAGTAAGGAAATGAGGAATGAAACAAGGCAATGACTACCAGAGCACCATATGAAATAGTATATTTACTTTGATCTCGCTCATAAGCTTATGCTAATGTAACTAAGAACTAAAATACTGCTGAGCTTGAAACGATAAGGTCCCTTTTTGAATGAAGAATGTAAAAATGCATCCAGAATACATCTTTGCTAACTGTTAAATTTTATTTTGAGCTTGCAATACTTAGCTTTTTTGAAGAAAAGGTACAAGCCTTTACCGAATAAAAGATAGGGTTTCTGTCTTCATGGCAACAAAATAAAAATATGTGTTCCATGTGTACCAGTGTAGAAAAGCAGCCCTGAACAAAAGCCAGTAGCAGCAACCACTTTCATCATCACCCTTCAAATTTTTTCAAGAAATATGGAATCTTAAATATCACAGTATTGACACCGAAAGCTCTGCAAAGATCTACACAAAATGCATCTAAGCTGAAAGAAATGTTAATGGACAACAATATAAGTGTGAGAACACATGAATTAATACAAAAATCTATTGTTTCAGTATTTAGTTGTCTCTGTGGACATGAATGATACTCCTTCCCAAGTTCTAATAGTGTGATTACAATCTAATCAGCCTATTACTATCTTTTTTCAAACTCTGCTTCTTCTTCAATAAATCCCTTCATTTAACACAGAAAATTGCTGCTTATAATCCATTCTTTATTGCTAAGTCATTTATATGTCATTCCATCCTTCTGTATAGCAAGGGAAATTTGGGCATATGTTGTTCCAAATACCTTGGCATACTTTGAATATTTTCCAGGGAACCATATTTCAAAAGCCTTCATCATGCTCTCAGATTCTGTCATTGTAAGAAAGCACACAGCCAGCCATGTGTTTCTTAATTGATTATTAGTTTTACTGACCTAATAATGTCAGATTCTAATTGTGCTGAACATTATGATTAATGTTCATAAACTGAGGTGAATGCAGTTTATTTGGGTTTGATGTTACTATTTGATGCTTTCAAAAGTTCTTGGCATGAAGTTTTCAGTCTGTGAGGCCTCCTGCACAGTGAAAATTTGCCCTAAAATCAGGTTGTGATTTCTTACAAAGCTCATCAAATGAAAAGCAATGACTGGAATTTGCAGTTAAACAAGTTCAAATTAAAAATAAAACATGTTGATAAAAGAAGTTATTATTGGATTTGTCATTTCAAGTTGTTTGCTAATCAATCTTTGAACATTTATAGTGCAGTTGTCTTAGTTAAGTATAAGGCATTGAGTTCAGGACGTTTGAATATTATAAAAAGTTTTCATATAAATCCAGCAAAGGTTTGATCTTCAGATCCTAGGCAACACCAACAAATACCTCAGTCTTCATGGATACATAGTTCTGTAAATTTCAGAAAGTCCCTTCCCAGTATGAACTAAGTTCTGCTCATCTGCTTCACATGGGTAATACACCTAGTACCTTTCAAAGTTAGTTTTTATGCACTGCAAACTTGAACTTCATTCTCATACACATCATGTACCATAAATTTAATGTCCAAGTTATTATTTTTTCAACAACCATCTTTCTACACCCTTTTTTAAAATGTACTGTCCTTGTATGCACAGTATATTTCACTGAAAGCTTATCTCCCCAGTTCATATCTGTATGCACAATTAAGCTCATCTTCAGACAATGAAGAAACAGGAACAGAGAGTAAATGAACAGTCTCTGAAGAAATATTTGGCCATAATCTCTCCACTCATGCATTTTACAAATTCGTCAACCACTCTTACCACACGTATTCATATTTGCTACTAACTCTGGTGTTATTTTCAGGTATACCACAATACCATATTTGTCAGAAGCTTAGAAAAAGAAATAACTAAAACAATGTCTTATAAATAACCTGAAAAAAAGCTTTTGACACATTGTTTGTTGCAATACTTAGTCCTCATCTTTCCTATATATTATATTAAGAATCTTAAGGTAAGAATACAGTGGATCCTGACACAGCTGGTTCAGTGCAGGTTGTTGGATTAGAGATCCGAGATCCCAGCTCCCACTCCCAGCATGGCTCCTGGAAAGATGACAGGACTCCAAGAAGCAGTGGGAAAAAAACCCTTTATTAAGGTAAAACACCTTCTTTTATAGGGTTAGGATGGAATTCTCTGGAAATATGGGAGGGACCTGAACTCCCATTGGTGGAGAACAGGATTGAAAAATGCACCAATAACAGGCACAGGGATTCAACAACTGACCAATAGGGAATCATGTAAACACACCAATAGTAGGGGGAGGGATTCAATAACTGACCAATAAGGGATCATGTCCAACAGCCAATCAGAGTTGGAGGCTCTGACAGAGGTGGTAAGGCAGCTCTGAGGGGTGAGGGGAACAAAAACCTGGGTGGAATCTCTAAAGGAAAAACGAACAAGTAGAACGCTCTTCGAATAACAATTACCAAACAGGAGAAAACATACATAATGCAGAAAACATTCATTAAAAGTCCATTAGAGTCCCTTAAACAATCACAGTGTTGCATTGATCTTCTTCAGGGGCAGCTGGTTCAATATGGTCCTCGTCACTGTAAATCCATTGCGGGCAAAACCTCTTCTGCTGATTGTAGGATTGCCCTTCTCCTACAGCTCAGTAACTGTCATATTAAACAAAAGTATGAATTTTAAAAATCTGATGAAAAATATCCAAGCTCTTTTGTATTTAGAAGTTAAAAAACTCTACTATATAAACAGACTAAATGAAATTCCATAAACAGGTTAAACAAACTAAAAGCAAATAAAAGTTTCTTTAGTACCATTATTGACAAACCTATTTAAAAGACCTCAATGCCTATGGCAACAAATGCACACATAAGGACCATAGAGAATAAACACTGTTTTTTTCTGATTATTCATTCAATTTATGTTACCATCCAGCAGTTGCTAACATTAAATCAGAAAAACAATTTCTTTATCTATAAATATGCAAAACAGAAGGGAAAAAATTGTCACATAAACCCAAAATTACTAAGATATCTTGTCTTACCAAAATTAAATGTATTCTGTCTTTTTCATTTAGTATTCCTAGTCAAAGAAGTTCATCAATTTTTTTGTTAAAAACAATTCCCTCTGCCACTGACTTTACATCAACTAAGAGTCCCTTTAAAATATGTTATACATCTATCTATCTATCTATCTATCTATCTATCTATCTATCTATCTATATCTGTTTGTGCTGTTTCTTCTTTTTTTCACAGGTATTAAAATACTGCAGGTTTATACCCTCTAATGTTCACATAAAGACAACTTTGGGATCCCCCCCTCAGGTGGTCCTGTAAGTTAGCATCAGAATCTTAGTCCAGAAGATTTCATACAGACCAGATAAAAGTGACTTCTCACACTTGAAACTTGTTGGTTGTCAAATAGGAAACAAAATCTGATTTTTATTTTATTTCTATTTGATTTCATGCAGATACTTCAACAGCAGCAGATTTGGGGATTAGGTTTTCATTTATAGTGTTCATTAATCTGGCTAACACATATTTTGGACCCAACTTTTAAATACTTAGACTACATGACCATGAAAGAATTTTATCCAGCTCATCAACAAATTCTTTGCTTCCTTTTGTATCTTTAGTTCTCTGCCTTTTCATTTTTTTCCATCTGCTTTGGATTGTACCGAATTTTATGTCCTTTTTCTTCAAGCTCCTGCCTCTGAAACCCTACAACGATCTAGGAATCTTTCTTCTTTTGCTTTTTTCACTATGATGGATAGTATAATTTACATGATAATATTTTTCAATCCATCATAGCAACATGTAAATTTCTAAGACATGTTTATAGGTTCAAGCCAAAAATATCATCCAAAAGAAAAAACAAAGACACAGGAATATCTATTATAGCTTTATTTTAATCTCAAGCATTTTAAGGAAATAGAGTGCATTCTGTAAGGCTTGATATTAATATTTTAATGATTGTAGTTAGTAGTGTTGCTTTAACCTCTATCTTGAAATCTGTATAGAACAATAAAATAAGCATTTTTGAAATCTGAAAAATATGTTTATTTCACATTTAGGATGGTATCCTCATTTCATCGATAAAATCCCAGGTAGGGGAAACCTGCTGATGCAAATTATGTAGCTGACAGCTAAGATGTGGTGTGAAGAGGTCTGAAAGATCTCATCCAGGTCACATGAAAGAAATCATGAGTGAGCTGTTGGTGGAACAGGCTAATGAAAATTGATCCAGTGCTTCTGGACAGTGCACTTTTTAAACAAAAAATAAGTGGTGTCTATATAATTGAGATTTGAATCAGGCAGAAAATATGCCCTTAAATCTCTGTATAAAACTGACTTCCACTTCCCAGACCACATGTAGCCCATATCAGTATGGATCCTTGCTGTAACTACAGCAGGGTAAATTATTGTATTTTACTTATAGTATCTCTTAAAGTAATCCTCCACTTCATCCTGTATGTTTTATGTATATTATCTTAAAATTGTATGTATATCACCCTGAAATGTATCACTCTTATTCTCTTAAAAAAAATTATTCTAAGACTTTATATGTCAAGTTTTACCATATGAAAAAATTGGCCGTTGTGTTGCAAACTGTTAAAGCTGTTGAGATGAAAGTTGACATGTTACCTCAGCTCTAGCTTTAGTCTGCCCTATTTCATATTAGTTTATTATTGTAGAAAAGACTACATAGAATGAAAAATATTTTTAGACTCACTAGGAGATTATTATGCATGCATACAACAGCTGGCATATTGATTTCAAACTTGAATGGAAATGTTTTAAATGTATTTCATTAAATGTTTAGCTTCCAACAGTTCTATAATCATTGATAGAGGAAAATGTCATAAAAAATCTTTTTTCATCAACAATTCATATGAGCATTATTTCAAAAGAAAGTCAAGTTATTTCAGATTTTAGGTCCATATATATCTCTGTCCAAATAGTTGTACCTCATGGAAACTACAGTTCAAATGCTCCTGTGCACATTCTCTTCTAAAGACTAACTTCCTAATCTGAAACACGTTATTAATGATCACTGCAATTCTAGAAGAATTGGTTCTCTATGAAAGACAAGTATTTTTTCTGTAATACACGATACCTTTGAAAAAAGAAGCATAAAATAAATTAATTAGAAAGATGATATCATTAATTGTGATTATACTAGGGGAAAACAGTACTGTGTTTACATTCCTCTTTCTCTCACTGAATATTTCTGTTTTGAGTAAGTGTGATTTGTTTCTTTCACAGAACTACAAAGCAGCTGATCCCTAGAACTAGGTGTTCAGCTAAAGATTCATAGTCCGTCAGAAAGACTTCTTCCCTTAAATATGATCTAAAAAATGTGAAACCATGAAATAATGCAGAAAAAGCTGTTTAGATCTTCCCACTTTCTGTATTAAAGCATTAATTCAAGGACTGCAGGGATTAGGTGGGGAAATTTTAATGAAATAGACCTGTTTAGTGATTTAACAGAGAAAAAATAGAGAAAATTAATTTGCTTTAGAAAAACAAATTGTACACATGGCAAAACTTTGTCTAATATAAATTTACCTAGATTTTATGGTTAGAGATTACACTTAGAGTCAACATACAAATTCATACTAATGACTATTGATCTATTGATTATGCTGGTGTCAACTGTGAAAGTGTTGTAATTGTTAGTTCTTCCTATGCTCACTAAAGAACTTGAAAGAATAGAAGAGAAAGTCAATTTCAAGACTCCTATATAAAAGAATAGAAAGATGAATAATTTTTTCCATATTTTCCTTGTATCAGGAGTGGATTACATACAACAGAAACAGTACTGTGTTCAGTTCTGGACCGCTCAGTTCAGGAAGGATATTGAGGTGCTGGAGCGGGTCCAGAGAAGAGCAACAAGGCTGGTGAAGGGACTGGAGCATAAGTCCTATGGGGAGAGGCTGAGGGAGCTGGGCTTGTTTAGCCTGGAGAAGAGGAGGCTCAGAGGTGACCTCAGCACTGTTTAGAACTACCTGAAGGGAAGTTCTAGCCAGGTGGGGGTTTGTCTCTTCTCCCAGGCACTCAGTAATAGGACAGGGGAGCACAGGCTTAAACTCTGCCAGGGGAAATTTAAGTTGGATATCAGAAAAAAATTCTTTCCAGAGAGAGTCATCAGGCATTGGAATGGCATGCCCAGAGAGGTGGTGGATTCACCATCCCTGGAGGTTTTTAAACTGAGATTGGACGTGGCACTGAGTGCCATGATCTAGTAAATGGACTGGGGTTGGACTAAGGAATGGACTTGATGATCTTGGAGGTCTTTTCCAACCCAATCGATACTATGAAATTCTGTGAAACCCTCTGCAAATTTTGATGCATGGTAATAGAATAGCATGATAACACAAAGAAGATTTATATTTGGAGAAAAAATCCCAAGTAATTAATTGCTACAGCATAATAATATTTTTTGAGAGAAATCTAAAAATAGCTTGTTGAAGCTGTCCCTAATTTCTTAAAGAAATATGTTTCTGAACAGTGTTTGAAATGCAGAATACTGATTGTACTTTAAAATTCTTGGTTGAAGAAAAGGGTACAGAAACATAATAGGCCGTCTGTGCCAAAAGCATGTCTTTTAGTAGACAACCTGAAGTTTGCTAACTTCGGAAAATCAGTCAGCATACAAAGTAGATTAGATAACTTCTGAGCACAGATTTGTTTCAGATTACCTTAAAGTAGGCATGATTCATGAAAGTTTGCGTATATCTGTCCATTGTTAGTTCATATACAGAGGACTGGTATTTTCCCTTCAGTGAACTTTAGCATTAATTTTACCTGTACTGTGTTGACTTGTTTCTTCTCAAACAATAAATATGAAAGCACATTGAAGGTCTCCTAGCTTAACATTAAAAAAAAAAAATAGTGGAAATCTTAGTTTCTCACCAGTCAAAATTATAAATGAAATTATCAGCAACTGACAATAATTCTATTTATATACCACAATAAGGCCAACATAGTGCTCTAACCTTGGAAGGAGAGCATATGATATTATAGTAAATTATATTATAGTAATCCTATCATCAAATGTTTTAATCTGCCTTTCATTTCAATTTACAGGCATATTTTAATTAATTCGGGAAAATTCACTGTCAGAATAAAACTATGGTGCCTAAGGCTGAAATTTCATGTCAGGCCTCTAAAACCTGCTGATTGAAACAAAAAAAAGATCACTGAAATCTGTATATAAGTGCCTGAACTAGCTTTAAACTATCAGAATGAAGCTAATAACAGTAAACATGGAAAAGGCCGAAGCTCAGCATAAGCCATAAGACAGACAAAGGTAAAATGGGAAAAATACTTAGGAAATTAGTCTGCTATAAAATTGGAGGTATTAAAACTACACTTTTTCTTGTAACTGATTTTCTGTATTTTTTACTAAAGTATAAACACATAAATAAGAGTATATTTTCTGTATTCTTATATCCCCATTTAAAACTGGGTGTATAGATTGGATTAAAGTTGTATAATTGATTTTTTCCCTCTTTTGCTGATGGATTATAAACTGTAATTACTGTAAAATAAAACTGTACAAGAAAGCTAACAATGCTGTTAGTATTGTTGTGATATGGGAGATGTTATGGATATGTAGCTTATAGATATGTGGCTTGTGGTTATGGGCTTCTGCCAAGTCTTTGCCTGTCAGATGTAAGCTATTATATGTCCTTATATAAGACAAGGTGAGAGAACCAACAGAGTTTTCTTTCATATGTAGTTTTTCTTTTCAAAGAGGGTGATCTGTTTTATTTTATAATTTTAAAAAATTTCATGTTCTAGGTTGAGTGATTATATGTTTTATGGAGTTTTCCAGCTTGGAGAGTCACTCCAAGAAAAAGTAAGCCCATAAACAGAAAACAACTTAAAACATGAACAGTTTAGTCTTTGGAAGCATAAAATGTTCTTTTGTAATTTGTAAGATGTGATGAAACGTTAATTGTCCCAACACCTGAAAGAAAGTGAACAGATTTATCTGAAGTGCTGAGTGCAATGCAGCAACAGTGAAAATTGAATTGTATGAGATCTCACTGCACTGTCCCTTTATGAAATGTTTGCTTTAAAAGAAAAAGCCAAGGTGGTTGGGTTTGTATATTAAAGATGTAATATTATGGTATCACTGGAATGACAGCTGAATCACTCTATATATCTGAAAACATTCTGAATAGAGGCTCATTTAGAACACAAAACAATGGCCTACATTGGGTATCTGAGAAGAAGCCAGTGGGACAAAAGCCCCACTGTTCCATCAGAAAGGTGTTCTCAGCAAAAGAATAAGATTAACTGCTCCGACTGAGGTGGAAGTCTTTCCATTGTATTCTCTGCCTTCACAGTAACTTTGCACTAGAAATTAAATTGCCAGCAGAAGCAAATGGCAGAAACATATAGGTCATTTTGCAAATGACACAAACCCCAGATTTAACTGTGGAATACTAGGAGAAGGCACATAATCATTAGTAGAGTGATTGGAGGAGTGTTGGGATAGGAGTATCCAAAACTGAACTCTGTGCTTCTTGCTACATGCAGCTGGTAAATTTTCATAATGCTCATACAAAGCAAAAGTGGCATGCCTTGAATCCTCCAATTAAAAAATGAGATGAGACTGCACCAACAATTACAAGGCTGATCGTGTTCTGTGCTTCCGAACACTGACTGCTTAGACTAGAAGACTTGGGGGCTGGGGGGCCAAGACAGAATGAGAAAAAAGTTGCCCAAAAGAAGAAATAGTCTAGAAAGAAGGGAGATGGAAAGAAAAAGATGAAGATCCTGCCAGGAGGAAAGATGCTGGAAGTGAGAGACAATCCTAAAAAACAGAAACATATGTATCAGCATTATGTTCTGGGCTTCTATAGCCAGTGATGCCCAAAATGGGTAGCTGCAAACAGTGGAACAGAAGGCAGAAACGTGAATTTCTGCCTGACATCCCAAGGCAGACTTTAAATAAACTCCTAGGGCTCATACATTATAGGTACTGCTGAATACCAGAATAATATCTGTAGAGACATGTGCAATCTGCTGCACTTTGATTATGTTACAGAGTTCACTGCCATGGTGTACCTGCCATAGACTGACATTGTAGACAATGATATTGAAGCATTTGCCTTTCCTAAAACTGTAGTCAAACTTGCTTGAAGAATGCCTCTTTTTATGTGCTAGTATATTATGGCATATAGTTTATCCCATCTGAGTCTGCAGTTTAAGAGTAAATGAAAAAGGCAGATAACTCACTATCACATCCACAGCAAAATATTTTCTCTACATATCCCTGATAAAATATGAATTCAGTTAATTTACTCTTGTGTGAGCTTTGCCCTTCATTTCAGATTTTTTGTGGTATGAATTATTACTGACATTTAAGAACCCCATTTTATAGCTGTGATCAAAATAGAATGCAGGTGAATAAAAAGCGACATTATACATAACACAATATAAAAGGCTATAAAAAATGCAAATTTTAGTAGCACATCCATGCTTATATTTAAGGCCATTGAAAGTGTTAGAATATGCCATGTAACAAGAACAAATGCCTACTTGCCTGTGCCAAGACAGAACAGGAAAATAAAATAATCAAGCTATAAATCTTTGATCTGATCTTGAATGGCAGTCTCTGATCTTGAGAATGGTACCTACCCTTAAGTCTGTATCAAGTCATGTACTAATAAAAATGTTGGGGGAAAGACAAACAAACAAACCAACCAAATCAAGCCCAGATGAACAGTTTTGACAGTAAGGAATTTATAGCGTGAAGTAAAAAGTAAGCAAACTTACCCTTTAAATACTGTATGAATCCACACCTTTATAAAATGGAAGAGAACTTGCAGTTTTGGTGAGTTTTCTTCATCATTCATATCTAAATAAAGCACACCACAAAATCTTGGAGGCTTAGATGGACACTTAATGCAAAGCCTAATGCTATACTGAAAACTAATATGAGCCTGACTGGAAAACATTTTGGTTTAGAACTAAGTGAAGATTTTAGAACTGCTGTGAATAAAGATGCTTTTGCATTTTATCCAAGATTTAACTCTTAGTTCTGGTGCCTTTTGAGTTTGGGTTTGGGTTGGCTTTTTTTTTTTTTTTTT
>VWZD01001093.1:49649-69960 GCA_013396695.1 Sakesphorus luctuosus | reverse complement strand
TTTTTTTTTTTTTTGCTTGGGAAAAGGGGACTTATTTAGGTTTCTTCTTCCTAATCATTACCTAAGTTACTATTTTTGTGGGTTAAGAATCAATTGCTTGGTCTTTATATCACATTTTGTGGAAAATGTTGGGGTTTTTTTCCATTTCACCAGTACCAAAGTCTAAGAAGAAATATGGAGTTGAAAACAACAAAATCACACAGTTATCTACTAGGTCAAGAAAAATAAAGATTTAGCAACAAGTCTGAGTACATATTTTTTTTAATATCTCTGAAGAACAAATAGAAATGAGATAATTTTGAATGTGTAAATTAAAGCTAGATTTAATTCTGTGATAGATTTTCACAATATAAATTTCATTTCTTTGCATTCAAACATCTTATATCATTAATGATTTTTCATGACAGTTAAAACCCCAAGCTTTTCCAAAGAAAATTGGAAGTTCTATTCCATTCTCTTGCCTTGCCTTGCCTTGCTTTGCCTTCCCTTCCCTTTTCTCCCTCTTTTACACACACATCAATATACAAAGTACAGTTAGTGTCTCAGAGCAGAGCTGTTTTCACTTGCAGTTCACACTGTCTTTTTCTATGAAAAATTCATTCAATGAAAATGTACCTTGCATTATATTTGAAAATGTACCATGTACCTTGCATTAGATATCTATATCATCTATATCTATCTATATCTATCTATATCTATCTATATCTATCTATATCTATCTATATCTATATCTATATCTATATCTATCTATATCTATAATGTATTTGCACATATGCTTTCATCACACTGTTTGATTTTCCCCTTAAATTTTTTCCACATTGGTTATTCAATCAGACTAGTGGATCTCTTTACACAATACTACTTGGGCTGAACTCTTCTAATCAATCTTTTACTGTATGGGACATCCTATTGATTTTCAAACGAAAGACAGGTCTATGGACATAAACCCCATGGTGAATTCTGAGGAAATATACCCCTTTTTTGGAAAAAAATAATTTGGAAAATTCAAAAACAGAAACTGAAAAAAGTCATTGAGTGGAAATTTATATTTATACATTGACAGATAGACATAGTTGGTTGGGTATTTAATAAAAAAAAAAGTCTAAACAATCAGACTGAAGTTCACCCATATATTCTTCAAACACTGGACATTTGTCAAAAAAACACCATTAAAAGGGTCATCCTTCATGGCTTTTAATGTTGTTGTCCTCTCCTTTTGCTGAAAGTGACTACATTGGGCAGAGGGCTGTCAAGAGAACCAAAGTCCAATCCATAGGTGTCCTGTGTTTCACATGCTGACCTGCAGGTAAGATGAGATTTCCAAATGAAATGTGGCATCATTCTACACCCTCTTCCAGCCTCAGCAGAGTGGCTTGAATGGGAGGGAAAATTTTTCATATGATATCCGCTTAGAAGGAGATTTGTTGCCTTTAAAAGAAGTCTTCATTGCTCTCCCTAACCAAAGCTCTGCATACACTGCCCCTGAGCAGGTTGCCCAAGGAGATTGCAAGCACACAATAAAACTTAAGAGTTAGTCATTAGATGTTTTTAAGATCCTCTTAGAAAAACATTTATTCCTCATCACATAAATACAGGGAAGGCTGCCTTCAAGACTAAATGGTCAGTTAAAGTTTCTCCCACTTTTACTTTCTGTGATTTCATGGTCGCTTTTATATAATTTCACAGTACTTCTTTTGAACCCCAGTGAGAAAATGAGAAAACATTTCTCTACAGGGAAAACTGGCACATGCAGAGATTAAGTGATCTGAAGAACAAGCTGCTACTGAATCCAAGATGAAACTCAAGGAAACTAGTCTTCTCTCCAGCCTGTCAGACAGTGGTCCACTCCCAAAGTCGCAAATAAATAAAACAACTGATTTTGATGCTATTTTTCTTTGGTCACTGCAGAACTGTGCAGAGATTTGAAAACATTGCTTTGATTAGGTTTAGACATATCCCACTGGGAATCCACTACACCTGTAGGTTTTTTTCTCCACTTTTTCACATATATTTATTGATTCCATTGATTAAAACATCTATTTTATGTGAAGCTTTCATTTGTTCTTGTGGAATGCTGTTTAGCTGCTGTTATAATTCAAAGGATGGTAGGATAGGAATTAAACTAATACAGAGTAATATTTAACACCTGGCCTGATAGCACTAATGATGAATCTCACGTTTAAAAATTGCTGAACAATTTTTCAGCATTTTGACTCTGATGGTCACGTGGTTGTTCTGCATGTGGAAAAAAACAAACAGCTTGAAATAGCAAAATATTTTCTACATAGATACTAAGAATTCCTTATACAGACATTTTCTTTAATTTTTTCAATTAAAAATTTATTTCCTATCAAAGTTATGGCTCAGTTTTCCAGATAAATTGTGTCAGATCACTGAAAATCAACACATTTGTTCATAATACTGCTAATGTATCCAAGAATTTTGTTTGCATATTAGTTTAAATTCTCCTTCATGAATAAAGGCAGGATATAATTTTTCATTGTAATAAAAAAGTTTTGAGGCAAATAATTCAAGGTCATTTAAAGAACTGATAAACACGTGATAATTTGCATCTATATGGTTGAATACTTAAGAAATTTTATACATAAAACTTTTCACTTGAAATGTTACGTGAAATGTCAAGTAAAACATCTATTAAAATGCTTTGATTGTACTGTGCTGCAGCAACTTAATACTCAGCTCAGGAGCTTTTCCATCAATGTGTTGGCTGAAAGAATGGACTTTTATTGTCTGTGATCATTTAAGACTGTTAGAAATTGCTGCTGTACCAAAGAATTACATTTTTTAAGGTGAAGAAATACAGCAAGTGCTGCATTCCATTCTGTTCTTTGCAGTGGAAAAAGACTGCAGCAAAATTGCAGTAAAAGTACTGCATCCTCCTTTATGTTATTTCACTGAAGAGATTACAAATCTTGAGTTTCTTCAATGACTTGTATAATCTAAACCTCTCCATTTTTATATTATCAAGAGAGATAGACAGGGAAATAAAGCAGTTTGGACAATTTCTACTAGCTCCAAGCAGGTGCAGATTTGCTATACCTGCCAGCTGACCCTCATTTTGCATGTCAAATATAGTATTGAATTCAAGACAGAAGAACTGGCAGCTATCTGAATTTCATTTAGTTTAGCTGCTTCTGGTTATCCTCCTATTTTCCACGTCTTTGTGGCCTTCACTCCTGCTGAGGATGTCAGAGGATGTAGAAAAAAAAGAAGGGTCAGTTTTCAAATATTAATGATCATTTCAAACAGATGGAAGATTCACATGTGGTTGGATGAAAAGTGCTCAAAACTGTTTTCTTTTCTAAGGGGTAGGAATCAAATCTTTAGGCAGAATTTAGCATTGCTAGGAAATTTCTAAAGAACTGAGTTCGACCAGTTTTATGTTTGTGCAGAGTATTTGCTCCATGTAGCTGTGCCGACCTACAATGCCAAGAAAGAAACAGTATTTCGTATGAGAACAAGAAGTATTTATATCTCTCAAAGCCATAGAAAGACAATTCAGTGTGTCACATGCTAACCTGGGGTCTTCTTGCTTCCTGAAGCAGCTGTCCATTATAGCCATGATATGTAGGAAGACAAATTTTTTTTTCAGATTCTGCTCAGTTTGGAACTAAAAGTCGCTGTCGGTCATACATTTGCTGCCACTCAGCCCTGCACTCCACCTCCCCTCCCTCCTTCTCTCACTGTGGTCTTTGTTACAATCTCATTAAGTCTTTTATAATATTCAGGTCTTAAGCAAATAACGTGTCTATTGTAGATTCAAACCTAAGCAATTAGATTCCCCAGTAAACTCGGTAAATGCCAGCTAGTAAGCCTGGGATGAATACAGATATGAATACATTTGTAAGGGGTTTAGGCCTCAGGTAAATATATCTGCTTTTTTCCCACTATTAAGCTATCAGTGTGCCATCAAATAAAAACAGATTTTACATTATTTTGAAACAGAAAAGTACCAGTTTCAGCACAGGAAGACCCAAGGCTTCAGATTGTGGAAAGCCGAGAGGCAACGCTAAGGGAATATCATCATATTCTGGCCACATACAACCTTGTATAACTAAACACTGTTCATGATTAGGACTCGGATACCAGGGTAAGATGGATGACTTCTTATGGACTTCTTATTAGCAAACTGTGTTTTGAGAACTCATAGGTTCAATAATCTGAAATTAAAGATATTTACAATTAGTGTTCTAGATATCTTCACACATTTAGAAGAAGAGCTAAAGCACACATTAGTTTTCCAAAGTTGTAACCAGTTAGGCATAATATTAATTACTGGGAATGATGTAGCACATTCCCCTCCTACTACTACCTGCAGAGAGCATTTGCTTGATCTGCATGAGTTTCCCAAAGATTTTTCTCATTCTGTTAGTATTTCTTACTTTCTGCAGCTTTGGAGGCCTTAGAGGGGCAGTAGGGACAGTAGAAAAAAAACCCCTATATTTTAAACTTAGACTGGAAAAGACGAAGGGGGAGAAAAAACCTTATCCCAGTTGATCATCCAGGAAAGGCAATTATATACTGATAGGGCCTTCTGGACAGAGAAGAAAAATAATAGCTTTCCTTTCCTTTTGAGGTTGTTAGTCAAAGATATTTTGTGAATCTGGGTACACATTAGAGTCCAGTCTGTACCTCCTTTAGAACATCTCTTACTTACAAAAAGGCCTTAATCCTTTTCAGTGATTGGATATATGCAATTGTTGTTTTCTGACTAACCGGAGGCAATGTCTCAGAAACTGTATGTGGCTATTCCCCCATGACAAGAATCTTTTGGTGCAAATATAATATTTTCCTTGCTTAAATAAAATTGCAATACAGTAACATAAGTGGAAATTCTGCATACCTGAGTTCTGAGGGCCCAGATATAACATTTTACACTTCATCATATGACCTGTGAAGAAATGAATTTTCAGATTTTTTCTTCTACCTCTTTTTTATATTCCATTATAATTTTTGCAACATCTAGTGAGGTATTAATTCTTTCTGATAAGTTAAAAAATAAAAAGAAAAAGGCTATTAAAAATAAAGGTATAAAGGGCTAATTGAAAATTGTTTCAATAACTCAAAAGTGACAGCTCCATGATTGGACACAATCTACATGTACCATGCCAGAGGGCCCATCTCTAAACACAAAACATATCCTAAGGACTCTCAGACCATTTTGTAAACAGCAGGTAGTCACTAATTGAAGTCCATTCAACTCAACAGGTTATGGAAATTCAATAAATAATATAAGGAATTAAGGCATAGATGCCTATGAGTGTCTCTGCTCTTCCCAAAATTACACAGACAAAATCTGATAAAGTGTGTAGGAGCACAGATTAAGTGTGTCAAGTCAAATTCTTCCATGAAGCCATAGACTGGCTTTAGGAAGGGGCCTTACTTCAGCTGGAATTAGTATCACTGAAACACTTGTAGAAGTTAGGCTGATACTCTTGTTCTTCCTCAAAGATGGCATGGGTCATCACACAACTCACACAAAAGACAGGTATACACAGTGCAACAGTAGGTCCTTTGTGTAAAAAGAGATGACCTTGAAGATGGGTCTCAGGGTCCTTTGACTACAAACAAGAATAGAATCTCCTACTACCAATATCACCTCATGCTCGTGTAGAAAGAATAGTTATTGTTCACCTGATTCTGCAGCCTTTGAGTTAGGCCGATATTATATAAAATCTCCATTTTTCATCACAATTTTCTTTGTTAACCAGCTTGGAAGATATAAATTATTTGGGTTTTTTTCCCATTTTATGTGTTTTAATTATAGTATAATGACAGGTTTTTTCTCTTCAAAAGCTTTTTATAAGGATACATAATTTGAATTAAACAATAAAGTTCAGTATTATCCCCAAAGGAAGCACAACACATTTCTATGCAATAAACTTCTGCAATGTAACTATTTTTTGTTTCCCTGACCACTAGACTGAATCTTAATGATGTATTATTTCTGATAGAAAACACTGACTACAAAAATGTTGGGGTGTTCCCTTTTGTGCACAACAATTAAGGAGACATATCTGCCAACACTGCAAGTCTTTACCATTAGCTTAGAAATCATTGTAAGCAATAGGCACATAACAATGTTATATGTTTCATATTGCTGATTATCTTTGACATAAAATAGTCTTCTTTTTTTTCTTTTTTTCTTTTTTTTTTTTTTTTTTTTTTTTCTGATTTCCACACTATTAAATTCAGACAGCAGTAAGTTCTAAGATATATTCCAGCTTACTGAAAATAGTTGTTTATTGGCCCACCTGGAACTGACAAAACACTGAGAACCACAGACTCTCAGCTGGTAGTTCTCATCCAGCATTTGATATCTCAGTGAGGAAAGCTTGAAGATTTGGAACAACTGAATATTGGCAGACAAAAGTCTTGGTGAGGCTTTCCTTAATGAAACAACAAGCAACAACGTGCAATAGGAGCTCTGATAAATGTACATTAAGCCTAGTGTTAGTTATTATAATTTAACTCATCAATAATGTAGAAGTAAAGATAGTTATAGGTAAATACACAAATTATGTGCAAATATATGTTCACACCTCAACACCTGGATCAAGATATCTTCAGTGGAATCTACACTTTCTGCTGTGCTTTGGTCTGGCTTTCCTAGAGCAGAAATTAAAAGACTGTTGTTTTAAATACTAAAAAAAAAAAAAAAATACCATGNNNNTAAAATAAAAAAAAAAAAAAAAAATATTCCATGTTTTATTTTTTAAAAAATATTCTGTTTCCACACTTTCAGCTTTCCTTGTCTCAGAATGTATATCTGCATTGTGAAAATTTGCAAAGTTTAAATTGAGCAGGGTTGAAAGTGGTTAGGGACAATATATTGCAAGATTTGATCCACAGGGAAAATAGAGGTGCTGTATCAAGTTCATCACACTATGAAAAAAAATAGTTTAATTTCCATCTATGCTAATCAGCTGGAGAATCAACCTGGGTTGCCGACAATGGGTTTTAAAAATCACAGCTGCTTTCTGAGTCCTAAGTAATGTTGGACAAGATAAACAAGATAACTTGAATATAACATACATGAAATTAGTTCTAAGGGTATCAATAAGATACCACTGAAAAGTTTAGTAAAATAGAAATGTGTTGCATAGAGTGATCTATTTATATTCTTCTTGTTTATATTAGATTTTTTGAGGAAGATGGGATGTCTTTTTACTTCTAAATTCTGATCATATGGGAATGTCTTAGTTCAAAGTACAGAGTGTGAGTTGAAAATGTACCTAAATTTTAGCTGCCACTCATTACCAAGTCTACTAATCTTGACAGCAAAAGGCATGGGAAGAAACAAAGCAATCTAAAATATATCTTTTATTTGAAGCTAATTTCCTGCATATCTTACTTTGTTCTGAAGTATGAAATACACTATTATTTAGAACCAAGAAAGCAGAAGTACAGGAAAACCTGAAAAAGAATAATATTTTTTTTATAACTATTTCCTTTTGTATTCTTCTTTGTGCCATATGAGAGGAAATGTTTTCAGCAGCTGTCAACACTGTGTAAACACAACAGTCACTAGTTTAGAAGGTTTTAAGTGACAGGAAAACACATGAAAACAAATACGATGATAATAAACCAGAATTTTATCTTTATCATTTTTTCCTTCACAAATAGGAAACAAGAGTTACCAGAGGAGAGAGTAGGACTGTCATAAATATAAAAAGACTTTTTTGCCTTTTATTGAAACACAGAAAAACAGTCTCTCTCTTCTGATTACTTTGTTGCTCACCCAAATTTTATTAAATTTATCACTTAGAGAGGCCAATCCACCAGTTTAAAACACAACAGACATGGTCATCTATGCCACAGCGTTGAAAGGCAATGATCCCTGTGTTGAATTTTGTCAGTCACTTGTGCCCTTAGACTACCCTGGAATGGCTTCTGCAAAAAGATTTCACAGTAGCTTTTTTCTTTCAGGCTCAGACTGGCTCCCTTGTTATATTTAGTATGCTTTAGGTCTTCTTTGGCTAATATAAATAATAAAAATATTTCATACCTCTGAGGAATTGTTTCAGTTCTCTTTTTTTTATTGTATTTAACTTCCTGAATCTGTTCTTAATCCCTTACTGAATGTTGTTGGCAAGTATTAGCTAGTAAGATTAATTGTAATGTGTAAGCTTTTTTCAGTATCTGCAAATAGCTATGAGTAATCCTCATTTAGGCATGGAGTTAATTCACATGTGCTTTTGGAATTGAAGAATAGCATTAATATGACAATGAGACTATTTGAGAATTTATTTAAATAAAAAATAATTTAAAATTAATATCATTATGCCACCTTCTTATTGTTATGCATATTTTAAATTTTCACTTGAAGAAATGCAGTCAATAGTAATTCTCAGAAGAAACTAAATTAAATCAGTCCGAAAATGTATTATGCCCTATGCATTTAAGCTTGTATCATTTGTATGTGTACACTGTACACATGAGGAAGGAAGTTATTTCATATTTTTTGGCTCAAGTAATGACCATAGACAAAATTTTAGTTTCAGCAACACAAAAGTGCAACTTTTAAAATTATCTCAGTGATACCAGAAGAAGTATTTTTCATTCATTTTCTACTAACTGAAATAAAAGTGTTTCAAGAATAAGCATTAATAAAAATGCACAATACAACTAGTAACTAAGAGCAAAGATGGTTTATAGTTAAATTTGCCTATTGTTCTATAGGTGTTTGATAATCTGGACTCATATCACTGCAGCTCTTTATTATTTCTTCATACAGTATCAATGACTGATAGCCTATGGATCTAAAACATACCAAATTCATAAAAAATAAATTGAAAAATTATCTATTTATTTATTTTTTAGCTGTGTTTATTGTGGCCCAGGTGAAGCCAAGCCCCAATATATTTTCAATGTCTGTATTATTTTTAATCTATTTTTTTTCAAGAATAAATTGAAAGGTTTTTAAGTACCTGGGCTAATGATCTCTACTTTGCTCTAAATTTTAAATGAGTCATATCTAATCAAGATTCAAAATCTTGTTTCTTTCTATTACAGAAAGAATTTTTAATGACATGGTTGTTCAACTTCTCTTCCCAAGGATATCAGTTAAGCACCTTTTACGAGGCTCAGAACTTTATGTATTACTGTATGGGAATTTGAGACTGTGAAATGAATGCCAGACATCAGAGCAGCATGACTGTCTGAGGAATGATCTTTGCCAAATTACACTTTGCATTATCACTTGCTGTTGTTCAAAGTGGACACAGATCGCCACCAATTCAGATTTTTCCACCAATGTTTCTGTGAACTAAGCACACAAGACAAAAGTGACTATATCAGGCAATGTTGCTAAGTGATGAGCTAGAACATTTGCTTAAGCATTGAACAAAGATATGAAAGTCTAACTGCACATGTAGTTATGTTGTTTAGGCTTTACTGTCCACAGTGTGCTACCTTACCTTTATAGTGAAGGGTTCAAGTAAAACCTTGGAATTTTGCAGAGACATATTGATCCACAAGATTCAGCCCATCAATCAAAGGAAATCTGACATAAGTTAATTAAAACTGAAAGCTTAAAAAAGGATCTCTTGCAGGTTTATACTGTACAAGCTACATTGTGTGCATACATACTTCGAAATCACTGTGTTCTAGTTAAATGAATTACGAGGCATGCTAAAACAGATTAGGAAATATATGAATATGCTTTTTATCTAGTGTTTAACATTTTGAGACTGTGATATATTTAGAAAGAAATTAATAAAAATGATTCCTCCACTCCATTTTTTTATTGCCTGTGATAAGTCTTAAGCTTTTAGTCACAAATGAAGAAAGGAAAATGTTCTAACAGATCCATATTCTAAAACAGTTAACCTTGTTGCACAGAAGAATCAAATTCATGTGATGGTTTTGAAAATTTAATATTCTCTCTTTTATATAAATCTGAACTATGAAAATACGTGATCAAACATTTAAATAACTGCACTGTGGGAGAGAAAGAGCAAACCCTCTGAATGACTGTTCTCAGTATTTGTGGATCCTATTGAAGACTTATATCACATCCTTGTGCAATGCAGTATATGAAACCATTTTCAAAGCCTGAATAGAAATACAGATCAAGATACCTATCAGAGGAAAATATAAGCTGTATGGATGGGGTGTTCCCAAGTACTAAAAATTATCTTCAGTAAAATAACTTGAATAACTAAAAATATTGAGTAGAATAGCTTCTCGTACAATTTAGCAATGCTTGTAATGCTGGATTTGCAGGAATTTTTACAGAAACCTATTTCATTTTTATCTACTTGGTGGTCTAGTGAGTAGATTTAAAACAACTAATATATTTCTCCATCACCTTTTTTTTTTCAAGTCACATTACATTAACCAAATATTTTTAAACAAAACCCCCAAACCCTAAGATTAACATATTTTTAAATATCAAAATATTTTTAATAAAACAGAAAAACAATCATATTCAAATTACAGAGTTTTATTCCCAGTTTTAGAAATTCATCTGTTCACATGGTATTTTTAATACTTCTAATATGCAGGAATCACAGTTCAAATTACAATTGCTAGTTTAAATTAAAAATTGCTGTCTGCTTACATGTTAATGCCACTAACTTGTACCCAAGTTGTTTTATATAGAGAAGAAAAGCACAACCAAAATGATTATCATGAGCCAGAACAAGACTACTAACTTGAGTGTGAGTCCTAGAAACAGTATATATTTATGGCATTTTAATAGACAGAAATTCTGAGTATGGCTGTTAAGAGTTACCAGAGAAGTTTTGCAATGATAACTGGAGTTCCAGCCCCGCATATTTACTCAGTCACCTGTGAGTCTGAACATGTTGCTTTACAGAGACGGTATGGTCCCAACAAAATCTTTAATAGTGATGTATAACCTTACCAACCTGAAAATTTCTGTAAATAAAACAATTCTGCATAAATGAGATCTAGATGAAAAGTTTCCTTAGGAGAATGACATGGTCANAATGATAACTGGAGTTCCAGCCCCACATATTTACTCTGTCACCTGTGAGTCTGAACCTTGAAAAAGAATATTCATTGATTCTTTTGTTCCTGATACTGCATTTAAGGTTTTCTCTCAATACATTCCTCTATATTATGTTGAGGTCTTGCTGCATGAGAATTAGTCATTTGCCCTTTCTAAAGGTTTTTTAGACAGGTATTTTATTGTCATCCACTGATTAGTTGTGATAATAACTGAACAGTAGATGCCAATGACTTAGCCTCATCCAAATATAAACTTGTCTGTCAAAAGAGTGTTTGAGCCTTTGGGGATGTTTAAAAAGTACTTGTAATATTTGTGTACAAGTTAAAATACTGTTCACAATCTTCACAATTAATAAGCAGTCATATACTATCTGTCACTACATGTCATGTACCATGATAATTTAAAAAACAATAGCTTGACTTTAAAAATATCACATACTTTTTCATGACAGAAAATGTAGTAAAGACATTTTGAGGTGTAGTTTTGTCATTTTCATTTCATATTCACAACGTATGTTTACACAGAACCACTGGTTTGACTTCACTGATGTGAAGAGTAAGAAGGATGGGAAGACAGTGACGTCAGTGGCTGGGAAAGACAGAGGCACCCATGAGCCCCCAACAAGCCACCCAAGGATACTCACAGGTTCTAAGCACAGGAGGCAGCAGTAACAGCAGTAACAAGGATCGGTTTAAAAGTTTAGATGGTTTGGCTATACCAACCATTCCCACAGTTATTACTAAGTCCAAATCTATCATCTTATTAAATTTCAATAAGCTATTTTAGTAAGCAATGAACAACTCCTGTTTCTTATGCTTATATTCCTTGTGTTCTATCATTTACATGACTGCCCTAGCATTTCCTAAGAAATTCCCATATCAGTCCACATCTCATTTTTGCAGCAAAATACATTCAGTAGCTCAAATTCTCCCATTCATAACCCATCAGTCTCTTGCTTAGTTCCAAAAAGACTTCAAAGTCTGGACCATACTATGGATTTCTCTGATCTCTGTGTGAAAATAAAACACCCTACTTTCCACCTTGTCTTTCTTGGAATATATAGTCTGCTGAATAAAATAAAATAAAATAATCACTTTTCCCTACCTAGCTAGAAAATATAACACTCCTGTACTTAAAGCAAACTTTTCTGTCATGTCACACCTCAGAAAAACTCTATAATCTGAAAAAAAAATATTTTAAGGGTCACTGACAAAAAACCAGTCATTAAAATTCACTGCACCTTCTCTCTTCTTTGAGAAAAAAATTTCCTAAAATATTTGGCTGTATTATAAAACCTTACCTTAAATACCTGCTATTAAAATGGTAACTACCTAAGACATGAGTATCTATATGTTCATGCAGTTTCATACAGTTATTTATTTGAAGTGTTTGTACACTTGAATTAAAGTATGCAAGACCAATTTAAAATGTGTTCTTCATTACGGAAGAGTTACTGGCCATTGTTACTGAATTTTCTTTAAAATTTTGGTAGTATTTCTTTCTACTTGCCCCTTTTTGCACAGACCACTACAACAGAGTAAAAATGTACTTACATGCATGTCTTGTGAAGGTATGCCCTTATGATTGGCAATAGGATGGCTGTCAGCCAAAGAATGAACCCTTTGGTCACAGTGACTAGGTTACAGATGTTACAGTTAAGAACCAATCTCTTAGTTTACAACTTTGTATTCTATGTATTTCTATGTATAATGTCATCTATTCATCTGAAAGCTCTTCAGTTCACATGCTTTTTATTTATGCTTCTTGCTATAACTGCAGATGAATAGCAGCTAATTGAAAATATCTGTGTCTGGTTATGCTTACATTGAATGCCATGATCTTTTGCATTTTTTAAGGAGGTATGAAACTTGTTGCAATCAATAGCTCCACTAAAAAAAAACAAAAACAAAAACAAAAACAAAACACCCACAAAAAGAAGACAAACAAACCTAACGAGATATAATTTAAGAAATTTAAGGAATAACAAAAGCATAAGTTAAAGTGTGTATGTTCAGGTATGAAATCTAGAAGCCTTCATCATCCATATCTGCATGCTCATATCTTTCTTTCTTTATGGACAAATATTGAGCATTCTGAAATGTTTCAAAAATCACAGCCAACTTTAAATTCTAGAGGTGGAGATTGAAATATGTGGGAAACTATCTCAGAGAAGATCCTGTAACAGACCTTCCATTTTGTGTCTCTAGTGACAAATATATTTTATTGTGTCAGATTCTGCCCTTACTCACATTGAGAAGCTCCTTACTCCACAGGTATTCCTGAAATCAATAGTTCTGAATGTTTTGTTGGTTAAAAGTCCATTTAATTAAGACAAGATTTAGTGCAAAGTAGCTGCGTTTGCTGTTGAAATAATTCGGTAAATATTTGAACCCAGAAAAATTACTTGAGAAATAACAAAGCTAGAAACTCAAGTCAACTTTTCCAAGTGTTCCTTAAACAACTCTGTCCTGAAAAAAAAAGAAAGATAGAATATCTCAGACACGCATGACACTTACTTACAGTCATTGTAATTTGAAGAGTGGGATGCTCTAATAGATAGAGACTGCCATGAGCTCTAGCCTGTAGAAGTGACAATGCATGCAGTCCTCAGTCATATATGTGGAATTGGGCTTATGCGCTGGATGTCTGTGATGAGGTTTTGGCAGCAGGAGGGCTGCAAGGGTGGCCCCTGCGAGAAGTCAGGGGCTGCCCATGGCAGACACATTCAGTTCCATCTGGCTCCAATGGACCCATCAAAAGACTCTGCTGGGTGTGCAGTTGCCTCTGTTAAAATATACTTAAGAAAGGGAAAATGGGCTGCAGAGGCAGAAAAGTGAGGAGGGGAAAGTGAGAAAGCAGTACAAACACTCAGGTCAGAGAAAAATGAGTAGGAGGTGGTAATGGGGCACTAGGAGCACAGACTCCTCCTGCAGCCCATGGAGAAGAGCACACTGGAGCAGGTATACATAGTTCAGCCCATGGTGAACTCACTGTTGGAGCAGGTCAATATTTCTTGAAGGAACTTCAGCCTATGGAGAGGCCACACTGGAACAAATTTTTTTCTTGAAGGACAATGAAGAAGACCCACGCTGGAACATGGGAAAAATGTGAGGAGGAACAAGGAGCCCATAACCATAACCCACATTCTTAGAACCTTGTGTGCTACTCAGAGGATGCTAGGAAGAAGAATAGGGAACACAGGATTGAAGTGGAGACTGGAACAAAAAGAGGAAGGTGCAGAAAACCATTCTATTTGGTTTAGTTTCTCACTGTTCAAATCTATTTTAGTTGGAAATCAAATAACATTCTCCATATTGAGTCTGCTTTCCCTGTGATGGCAGGTGGCAAGTGTTCTCCCTGTCATTGTTTCATGTGATATGAAATCATGATATTCATTGTTTTATATCTTCAAGGGTGTTTTGTCTTATTTTCCCCCCTCCCTGTTTAAGAGAGTCAGTAAATGTCCCTAATCAAGCAAAGATTACCATTTGCTTGACACAATCAAAAGACATAATTTGAATGCATCACCTTGTTCATATTACATTTAGGTCCTCTTAAAAATGCTGGCACAACTTAAAGCTTATAAATAAATTAATTTGAAGCACATTGTAGCACTTATAAGCTGTAAATTGGAGGTATTACAGCACTTTTTTTTTAAACTAGGTCTTAAACGAACAATCAGATAACTATAAGAAAGTCAAAAAAGTTATTCAGTACAAATTTCTGTTTTCAGCTTCAGTCTGCTCAGAAATTTCTGACTAATATAAAGAAATAAAAATTTACTTGAGCTTATTTTAAGAAACAGTTGAAAATGGCTCCAGTATAAACTCAGATATACAGCCAAAGGAGAGGATTGAAATTGGTACTTTTTCTTTTAAGATTGAATCTTGTCTGAAAGAAATAAAGCTTCTATAAAGACACTGCAGAAGAATATGGGTCTTTATATATTTGATATATCAGATATTTAAATGCTTAAATCTTTACCTTCCCATATTTGAATTTATGTTTTCATTTCATGTTTTTAAAATGTACATTTATTAAAAATAGACTCTATACAGCAATGTAGCATGCATCACTAACCAGATCAAACAGCATAAAAGAAGAAATATGAGGAAATGATTTAACGTGCATCCTATTTGAGGTAGAGCAGCCTCCTTGAGATAAAAACTCGGTATAGTTGTCTGTTTTACAAAGATTGACAGTACTATTTCAGTAAAGTTTATTGTTCATACTAAACCATTACAAAATGTAGTAAGAGATAGAACAAATTTTATTGTGAAGTTGACTTTTTGTGCTTTAAGCATGTGATGAGGAACAACGTTCTGACAGCTCAAGCTTACTCAAGCTTAATGACTGATCTAAATTGGAGCTTGGAGATAAGAGAAATTCTTCAGTGATGTCTCAGTTGTCATTGATTGCTATGAGCAATTTTAAAGCTATTCAGGACGAGAATTGCCAGCTTGGTTCTGAAGAAGGAGGAAATGATACATGTGACTGGAAGACTGGCAAAACTGTTACTGCATTAAAAGAAAAGAAAAAAAAGAAGAGGAAACAATAGAAGGTTTATATTACTTGTATTTGCAAGTGATAATCACAACTACATATAGCAATATACATCATCAGGGAATTACATAGTGAATCTACAGGGTACAATGTGAGCAGTAGGTGTGACAAGAAGACAAAAATGAGAGGCTGGGCACATTATAAATAGCAGCAGCAGCAAGATGATTGAAAACAAAATGTTCCAGGTTAAAGACAATAAAGAAATCAAGTGCAGAGCAGAAGTTCCTCTTCTGAGTGTTGATCTCAGAAAGTATTTCTCTCTGACAAAATTATCCCTGCTTTTGCACATAGCATAACATATTTTCCATCTAAATTACTATTATTGGAGCAGCAAGTATTTAAGAGAACTAATGTGCTCAATCATAATAAGAACAGAGGCTTGCATTTGGGTGAGAAAAGGCTATAACTGCTCTGTTCTTTCGGAAGGTTTGGGAGCAGTGTATATCTTCAATATTGTTGTGCCTTCTGAAAAGCATACTTCAAATCCAAAAAGCTGTCTCTTAAGCAGCATATATAGAGCCAATGGGCATACTTAAGCACATTTGTTTCACATAGCAAGGAACATTCTTCAGCAATATTTGGGTCTCACTGAGGCTTACAGTCTTGTTTAGAGAGCAAATTTGGTCTTCAGAGTATCTTCCGAGCAGACTTCAAAAGACAATGCAAGTCATTCTACTGTGTTTGCATGGCCCGGTTTTGGTAGCAGGGGGGCTACATGGGTGAATTCTGTGAGAAGCTGCCAGAAATTTTCTTCATGTCTGGCAGAGCCAATGTAAGCTGACTCCAAGATCTTCATGCCACTTGCCAAGGCTGGGCCAGTCAGAGGTATTATTAATGTGTTTATGATGCCTCTCTATTTCAGAAGAAAAAATAAAGTTATTGCACAGATGTAAATGTGTCCAAAGAGCAGAGTGAGAATATATGAGCAGAAAAACTCTGCAGACACTAAGGTCAGTGAAGAAAGAGCAGGAGGAGGTGCTCCAGACTGCAGAGATAAGATTTCCCTGAAACCCATGGTAAAGATCACAGTAAAACAGGCTGTCACTCTGCAGCCCATGGAAGACTGCGGGGATGCAGAGATCCACCTGCAGCCCATGGAGGAGACCCATGCCAGAGTAGGTGGATGACCGAAAGAGGCTGTGAACTCATGGGAAATCTGTATGGAGCAGGTTTCTGGGAAGGACCTGTGGACCTGCAGAGAGAGGAGGAGCCCATGCTAGAGCAGGTTTCCTGGTAGGACTTGTGACCCAGTGGGGAACCCACTTGGAGCAGGCTGCAGCTGAAGGACTGCACCCGAAGAACTGCACCCCATGAAAGAGTAACCAGTGTTGCAGCAGTTCATGGAGGACTGCCTCCTGTGGGAGGGAACCCACACTGGTGCAACCCTTCTCCCTGAGCAGTGGCAGGAACAATGTGTGATGAATTGACCATAACCTCCATTCCCCATGTCCCTATCTTTCTCTCTCTACCACTGAGAGGGAGGAGGTAGAGCTTGGGAAGGAGGGAGAGGTGGGAGAAACATGTTTTTAAGATTTTTTTTTTTACTTCTCAATATCCTGCTCTGATTTTGTCAGTAATAAATTCAATTAATATCTCCTATTTGGGTCTTTTTTGCCCATGACAGTATTTGGTTAGTCATCTCTCTCGGACCTTATTTCAACTCATCAACTTTCGTTATATTCTATCTCCCATCTCCAGTTGAGAAATGATGGAGTGGCTTTGGTGGGTGCCTAGCATCCAGCAAGAGTCAACCTACTATAGTTGTTTTCTGCGCTAATATAAATGTATTGACTACTTCTAGTGGCACAGTGAAACATTTTATTGCAGGGCATGGTTTGTTGATTAGTAGTCCTGTCTTGTAACCAAGTACTCAGCAGAATAGGCTTATTTCTGATAGTTTTGTTAGATTTGAGATCAAATGTGTAGGCTCTAGCAATCTTTTCAGGCTTGAAAGACACCAAAACACGATTTCAAGGAGCCTTAAAGACTGTAGTTCATTTTAATGTTTATATTTATCTATTTTACATTATTTTTATTAGTACAAGTAAGGAATTCTACATGTTATGTATAACAGTCTACAACCAAAAATACCATGTATTTTATCCTTGTTAAAAATAAAATGGTATGTTTATATTATTTGAAGATTTCTGTAGGAATGGGGCTTTTTGTGTGTTTATTGATCTTTTTCAGAGAAAACATCTTATTGGTTTTCTGTATCTATCGTTTTTCTGGCTGTAAAGATTTGTGCAGCTGTGTTTTATCTCAGAGGTAAATACAATATCATAGAAAGAGAATAGTTTCCAAAATGATGCCAAATTTTACAAATATTCTAGTTAAAATATTAAGAAGTTATTACAATTTATTGAGATAATTTCTTTAGAAAATCTGTATTGCCAAAAGAAAAACTCATGATCTCTGTTTAGTCAACATTTATCCTGAAATTTTAATGACAGAATTTTAAGGTGCAGTATTTTCTTGCTGTGCACAGTTTGATCACTCTCCTGATTACTGAAGTATAGCTAAAGTAGGGAGATTTCCTCTGTAAGTTATTTGCTTCTGAAAAAAAAAAAAATAAAAGGTCAATACTGTTATTTGGAAAATCTTGTGACTTATCCAATTTCCAAAAATAGCATATCCTAATGAGTACACCTCTTGTTTGTAAATCAAGTCCTATAGATTCCTCCTCATCTCTCACTCCACTTGCTGTGTGATCTTGGACAATTCCAGCTTCAAATCTATGTTTTCCTGTTTTGTCTCTTACATGAAAAATCAAATCTTTGATGCAGATGCTTCTGTCTTCTCTCAGACTGAGGAGCAGTGATTATCTTCTTGATTTATCATCTCTCCTATAAATTTAGACTTTAGCAACTTGGAAATGAAAAGGAGAAAATACTGAGAAACCTTTAATAAAGGAATTCCATAGAAACATGGATTCCCTAGATGAAAAGTTGTTCAAATAACTGAATTATTTTACAAGAGATCCAGAAGGGCATAGCATTAATATTTAGAATCATTCTTGAAAACAAAGAAGTTAGTTGAAACATCAATTTATGATTTATGAACTCTCAGGTATTCATTAAGAGCAGACAAGTTAGTGGAGAGTTTGGATATCTTTTTCAAGACATATGTAGATGTTTAAAATCATTGCATTTTGGAGATAAAGGAATTCATTTTTTCTTACATTACTTGTGTTTGAAATGATCCCACTGTCTTTTTAAACACCTAAAAAAAAAAAAAGGTCCGCTTTCTCCTGTATCCCAGCTAGGCCCCTGATGCTTACTGATACCCACAGTTTTTCTTCTAATTACAGTTCAATAATTGTAAAAGCAATTCTGGTAGATTTAGAGGATATAGTTAATCTTCTTATTTATTAATTCACTTCATTACTGTGTTTCTCTGTGGTTTTCCTTTAGGGATAGCTTTTCATATTGTGCTTAAACATACTTGTTTTTCACATTTTGTCATGTGATAGAATAGCAGGCACGCATATCTTTCCTCTAATAGGTTATTTTCCAGCAACTTTTTACTAAGGACATGCAACTTTTTTGGATGCTTTCTGTATTAAAGGAAAACAGTAGTTTTGGACTTCCAGAATGGCCAAAAGATTTTTGCCTAATTCATATTCTCACTTGGCACAGTGCAGACAACTTTTATTTGACTGTTCTACAGTGTGAACATGGTTAAGGCATTTTGGGGGAGTTGTTGGACTTGGTTTTTGGTTTCTACTTGGTTGTTTGTTGAGTTTCTATTTGTTTGGATTGGGTTTTTAGGGTTATTTTTGTTGGGGTTTTTTATGGATGCTTTTAAGAATAGTGCCTTCTTTTACTTACTAGGAGTCATTTTCTCTTACTCAGGCTTCTAAATTTTGCCTAAATTTTAGTGGCAGCTGAATTAGCTCTTCTGAACTGAATATCTAAATTTTCTACATAGCCAGAGGGGTAAAAAAAAGATATCTTAAAGCCTCCTTAAAAAATCCTTCTGACTTAGAATCCTAGCCCATGAAAGCATCCACCTCCTGGTGGGCCATCTAGAAATCTTAAAACATTTCACAGAATTTCACAGAATTTTCTGTGTTGGAAGGGACCCTCATNGATACTTATTTATGATGCCAAAGTTAAAATACAAATAGCATCTATTGAGATGACCTTAAATTCTGTATCTGCTGAGTTTTTACTTTTTAAGCAGCTGCATTTTATTTTCATCTGTACACTAAGAAATTTTGATATTCATCTATTGGGACCAAAAATGGAAGAAATAAAACCCTGCAGCTATGAAAGTAGTTTATAATTATTTTGCAAAAGCGTGTCCTACATTTATGAACAAAAATCTGATTTATAATCCAGATAATTTACTTCTGTAATAACCAGTGGATGGTTTTTTCCTTTATTCTTACAATGAAAATAGATCCAAATTTCCTAGGATCCAAAGATATNCAGAGGGGTAAAAAAAAGATATCTTAAAGCCTCCTTAAAAAATCCTTCTGACTTAGAATCCTAGCCCATGAAAGCATCCACCTCCTGGTGGGCCATCTAGAAATCTTAAAACATTTCACAGAATTTCACAGAATTTTCTGTGTTGGAAGGGACCCTCATAGATCATCAAGTCCAACTCTTAAGTGCATGGCCCACATAGGGATGCAGCAACAATCTTGGTGTTACTAGCACCATTCTCTAATGAACTTAAACAAAGCTTATAACTAGTAAATCAACATGTACAACATATAATATGCAATATATTTGCATGTTTTTT
>VWZD01001093.1:13129-49609 GCA_013396695.1 Sakesphorus luctuosus | reverse complement strand
TTGTACTATATAATTCACATTGTCCTAAAAAGTCAAATTCAAATCCAAAACAGATATTTTTTTGGCATATTCATTATCAAGTACTCCCTCTTTTTTTAAAACATTGATGAATTTTTCAGCAACATTTTCCCTCCATCCAATTGAACTTTTGCAGATAGATAAGCCAAAATACATCATTCTATTGCTTCCTTTCTCCTCCTAAACTAGTGTATTCATTTTTCATACAGCAAANACACATATTTTAATGCAACCAAAGCAAAACCTCTCCAAAGTTTTAACTCTTACAATGCCTCACATGTATGTAATTCACAAAGCACAGCATAGCATAATACTGATATAGAGACAGCATAACATATCACATTTATCTAAATGTTCTCTTTTATGCATAAAGGATTTAAATAGCAATAAGCTAAGTTCCTTTCCTAAAATGAAGAACAGGAATAATGTTCATACAACAGAATAAATCCACCAGAAAAAGTGTTGGAAACAGTGATATGTGTTCTTATCATACTAAGAGGCTAATATAATTTGTTATGCTAAATTTAACTTGAATGTTTCTCATTTATTTTAATTAAGTAACACTTGAAAAAGTGTATGCCAAATGACCAGTAATTTATGTCATTTGAAAGGAAAAAGATGCCTAACATTGTCTTCTTAATCTCACTCTTGTTCTCTCTGTGTGCCCTTTTTTTTTTGTTGTCATTTTTTGTTTGTTTGTTTGTTTGGAGGGGGGGTGTTGTGTTGTGTTTTGTTGTTGTGGGGGTTGGTTGGGTTTGTTTGTTTTGTTTTGTTTTGTTTTGTTTTTAAACATTTGGAAGGAATGTTGCAGAGACTTGTAATTTCTACCCTTGACTTTAGGAATATTTGCCATTGATATATTGTTTCTTCCAAGAAAACAGTGGATTTAAAAAAAAAAATATTCCAAAATGTTATTCAAGTTACGTGATGTTCTATGAGACTGTTATTTCTGAAAGAGCACAGTATAGTAGGACTATTCTATCTTACACAGGTTTTTGCATATCAAAGCAACCCGTGTGTGTTTCTCCTTGGAGAATAGTAAGAAATGGGACATTTGTTTTCTGATTTTCTTGTCTATGGGAGGAGTGCCTTGTTTAGTTTTGGTTTTCGCAGGGTGGGGTTTTCTGCCTGTTTTGGTTTGTTTATTTGGGGTTTTATTGTTATTATTTCATTGGGGTTTTTTGTTCTTGTTTTCCTTTTTGGTTGTCTGCTTTGTTGTGTTTTGAATTTGGGGTTTTTTTGTTGTTGTTGTTTTGGACTTTTAAAATATTCTTTATATGAAGTCATTTAACTTACTTGGAAAATACTGATAGCAGTGCACTTTGCAGTTGAGCTTGATTGTGTTGGTAGTCCTAAACTCTCTGAGAAAATAATACCTTAATCCATATACGTCCTACAAAGACATGCTTTATCCTTACCAGAGAGCAAGTACGTCACAGGGTAATGTAGCTGTTGGAAACTTCAAGTACACTTTGATATTGAAATCTATGTAGTCAGTAGTGGGAAAGAAGGTAGCCTTCATGTTGTCTTTTTGGATCACCTTCAGGGAAAACATGAAAAAATACTCGTTGTGTTCACACTGCTTTCATCACTATAGTCACACGACTTGGCTATCGGTTTTGTTCTCCTCTGGGCCTCATGTGGTACCCTGTGATCTAAATAATTTTGTATGAAGACAGAAGGAGACCCAGGAGCAAAGTATCCTGTGCAGTGGGGAAATTCCACATGGCCAGACCCTGAAATAAAGCAGGAAATAAAACTGAGGGTATGGGAAATTGTATCCCTTGGGGCACTCACTGAAGTTAAGATTTTCCAAACACACTGTATCTTTCCAGGCCAACCACGATGTGGTGAAGAGATTAATGAGAAAAACCAAATTGTTGACTTCCAGAATGAAGCATTGTAGGTGCTACTGTAGAAGAGTTCAGCATCAACAAGGAGGTCCACCTATGATACTCCTAAACTACTAAAATTCTCTGATGGATCTTTTCTTCATTCAGTCTGTATTACAGGAACCCAGGCCAGGACTGGTTAGTTTAAGTAGAACTGGTCATGGTGGCAGAATCAGAATAAATATGTGGTAAACCCCAGATATATATTCAACATTTTTTGTCTCTCTGATAGCAACTATAAATAGCCAAATGAGCCCGTAAGCCTGCATTTCTGATAAAAAATGCACATATCTGACATCATTAAAATCTGTAATTTGTTAAGAGCTTGTAAAATCCTACTTCAAAGTGCTCTCTCCCTTATAAAACAAGGGTTATTTCTGAGTGATATCATAACCATGAAATAATGCAGTTTTCTGCAAATTTCAAGCAAAGTCTAATAAAAATATCCAGAACTGCACCAGCTCAAAAAAAGAATATGTAAAAGCAGACCAATATTTTTTGACATTTCTAAGTGTTTAATAGTTGTTCATTTACTTTTAGGATGAAAAATTTTTCTAAAGAAAACATAATACTTCTATGATGGGACTTCATTTAAAAGCTACTTCACCTAATCTCTAACAAGTACACATACTATTTAAGAACATTTTACAATACTGAATGTTGAGCTATTTTATTAAAATTAAAACTCTGTCCACCCTTGCCTTTTCTAAAATGAGTTAAGCTGTAATTTGTCTTAGTCTATGATAACAGATACATAAACCACTCAACAACTCAGCAGTGTAAAAGAGTATTCATGCTTTCCTTTCATTTTCAATCCGATTCTAAAGGAAAGGAAAATTCAGAGACAATTATTTAATATGTCACCAACAGATCTGGCAAAATTATAAAGCAAATAAAACAGAAAATTCATTAATTTTACAGTAATTCTGCTCCCATTATGTAGTATACATTGTATCTATACCCTTGCAGAGGGAGTTATACAAGTTTTGGTATGAAATGGAAAAGCAGATCTTGCAGAGATGTCATATTTCTGCTGCAAACCTGGTTAAGGAAGTGGACTGGCAATAACTGGACTCTCATACTTTGAATGTGCTAGTCTGTATAACCTTACTGGCTCATCAAGAAACACTTGCTGTGCCATGAAAACTAAGGGTATATCACATTGCCTTCCTGCTGCAGTGAAGAAAGAGAAGAAATGAACCTCTGACAGAGAAGTGAGGCAAAGGGTTTGGGAAAAAAAAAGTTATTTACTTTTTCCTTTTCTATATTTTTTTCCTACAAGTTAAAGCTTGTTTCCTGGGCTCTTTATTTAGTAAGTGGAGCAATATGTGGTCTTTCAGAAGGGTGTTCTGAAAACCTAGGTCAGAGCTAAAGTACCTCACTAAGTCAGGTGCTGTGAGCATCCTGCTGAGTCTTCCTGCCAGGAACAATAAATTGTGCTGATCTTTGTCCAGACCAGATTGTGTGCTAATAAGTGAGGCCCCCACCAGATATTTTTCCAGACATTTTTGTTTTCCCAAGAAAAGTAGCACATGTCATTACTTGAGTTATATCTATAAGTGAAGGCATATTTCAAAGCTTTATCAACATATTGATCCAGTGGCCTGTTCTTATCCTTCTGCATTCTGCATACCTCTTATTCTGTCGCCCATCTCCTAGATTACTTACCAGTCTCATTTCTAGTTGATATTTCATTCCCCAGACCCTCTATTACTCAGTTATACTCCTTTATAAGTGATCAACATTTTTTAGGGACAAGTAAGGGAGATGGAGCTTCCAAACTTAATTTCATTCTTTCTCTTCATATATTCAAAAAAAAAAAGTATCTTTTAGTGTAATTCACTTTTTCAAGGAACTTATAGCAGTGCTCATAGCAATTTTTTCTAACTTATGACACATGCCTTTTTTACTTCTGTTTTTGAGTGACAAATACTGGATATAAATACAACACACAGTCACTCTCTATAAGCCATTCAGTTAACCCTCCTATTCTGTAGTATAAACAGTGATGCATATCAAGGCTTGTCCTGCAGTTTTCACAGATCAAAACTTTCCATGTGTATTCGGGGACATTTCAGATATGCGAGAAGTAAAGGATTTAACTTCTCAGATAAATGGAATAAGAACCACTTTTTCTGCTATTTCATGAGGCTTTTAAGGTTATAGGAACTCTCAGATTTTACGTTTTCATTGAGGCAAAACAGATCATGGGTAATTTACAATTTCCAAAACTGAAAGTAAGTTTTTCATAAAGTACCAATTTTTAAAGTAGTGTGATTAGACTGATTATCCTATTCTTAAATTGGTTCTTAATTTAATAGACAGTTCCTAAGGGAGGGTTAAAAAGAATAAAAAGATCAGTTATTACCTGTAAAACAGAACACAGAGAAAGAAAGAGAAACTGAATAAGCACATGAAGACATGGACTTATGAAAATGCTATATATGAACTTTCTTACTTCTGATTCTGATTTAAAGCTGTCAAGATGACTCTTTTTTACATATAGTTAAAGAAAAGGAATAGGATTGGGATGGGTGATAATATATATAAAAGTGTTTTAATGCAGACAAAACTGCAACTGCAAGAGCAATCCAATTCTGGATATAAAGCTATTCAGGAATTAACATATATAAGAAATATATAGGAAATTCAAAGACCATTACTTCAACATAGTAAAATACATAGGGTGCAAAATAATTTTTATAAGCTCCACAACAAATATTGGTTTAGAAAATCTAGAAGAATAGATAAGGCAAATTATCTGAGAAAGGATTCAGTTAAGTAGCTTAGCAGGGACTATAAGGGAAAGTGTTAGTCTTAAAACCTTCTTTTTTCTTATTTATACCCTATTGTAAACATCTGCAATTTGGGGCTAAAAGTCCAAAACATGTCAAACCAAATAGAATAAAGTTATTGAAATAAATTCTGGAAAATGAAGCTGGTGGTAGAAATAAAAACTGCCACATTCAGTAAAGTACAAATGTAAAATATCAGAAGCTCAGAAACATTTATCTTTTTGTAGAGAATAGTGGTATATAGGACACATTTACAACAACATGAAGGAGTCTGTGTGCAATAAATTTCAAGCTAGCTTGAACTTTATTTAGTCCCATACTTCATCCCTGCTCCAGTGAAGTCAATTGGAGCTTTGCCCTTGAATTTGACAGCAGCAAGCTAAGACTTTGAGTTTATAAGTTTATATTGTAGACAGCATTATAGCTTGTTTACTCGCTGTCTACCAGCAAAACCAACACTGATGCCAGTAAGCATTCTTAAATTAAATAATTGCTTTCCTAAGGGGGAAATATATGTTGCTTCCTTAAATCTGACAAACACTTGGATATTTTGCCACTTTGTCTTTATTTATATGTTTCTAAGATGCCCTGAATAAAACTGAACATCTTGGCAAACTGCAGTAGCTCAGAATATCCATTTTACTTTGTTTTGCTCTCAGAAATATCTACCAACATATATTTCAAGGAATTAAGTATAAAAACATTGCTGAAATTTCGCCTAATATCTAGAAGCTTAAAAAATGCAAAATTAATGTTTGTACAGCAACATATTTCTGTTTATATTTGTGTTTATGTTATGTGTATATGCCTAAAAATAGACATTTGCAAATGTGTATATATTTTTCTTTATGAAATGGAGAAGTTTTGAAGCACTTATAAAGTGTGTAGCATAGTGTTGTTCCTCCACCTTTTTCAATCACACCTTGCTGTCACTAGCTTCTGGTCCAGACCCAGGGTTTGCTACTGCTTCCTTGCTTTCCCTCTTTATTTCCTTGCCTCACACTGTTACTAGAAGCTCCAGTAATGCTGGCCAAATGCCCAAACCAATAATCTAAGCTAAACTCTGCTGTCATAGTCAAACGTTATAGGGATGTCTCAGCACCATGTTTTTTAGGGCTTATGGTTCCCTGTAAACATAGGCAACAGTGAGTCAAGATGGTCTATCACAGAACCAGGAATGATTGAGGAGAGATTATCTGTGCTCTAAACCATGCTTTGTCTTGTTTGGAACATAACTATATTTCAGTACTGACAGAGATCATACTAGTTGAGGACTGCTTAAAAAGATGCAGTAAAAAACCCAAACGTTTTTCTTTCTTGTATCCTTGAATTACTCAGCCACAGTAATGTTAGCATAAACATTAACAAGAATCTTACTTTTTCTATTAAATATAAAAAGTGCAAATAAATAAACAAACTCTAAGTTCATTTTAGTGTCAGGCTTTTTCATAATTTCCATAGTTGTGATAGACTGAAATTGTTAATGTCTTAAACATTTGTGAAATCACTGAAAGACTTGTCCACTGTAGCAAATTGTGCAAAGAAGAAACTGCTCACCTAAGCTCACCCCGCGTTGAATATCCCTACTAATTTGGACTGTGATGGGAACTTCAGATAAAATAAAGGTGGTACTATTGTCCAAGTATCCCAGGAGAAGAATGTATGCACAAGCTAGAGAGACTGAAATGCTAATGGCTCAAACAGTCAAGGTGCAAGCTAATAGCAAAGTAACCACCCAGGTGCTGAGGGTGGGCACACCTGACACCTCGAGCTACCAGTTGGGCATTGAACAAGATACAGAGAGAGGGAAATCCTGCGAGGTGGGGAAGTGTTTCTTTGTCCTTACACAAGTGACAGCTGCAATAATTCCCCTCTGGGGCAGCATTGGGACAATTCACACATAGCCTGCAGATATTCATCTCTCCTGATGGGCCATATTGGCCCGTAATGGACTCAACTGTGCTGACATAACAGGCAGCTGTAATGTCTTAGAAGGTGTCAAAGACTCCTGATATGTCCTGTGATCCAATGTTACATCAGCCACTGTAAAACTCCCTGCCCAGGGGTGGTACTGGGACATTTCCCCCCAGTCTAAGCATAACTGCTGTGGACTCTGTGTTTCATGGGCTTTTTCCCTCACCATCCAGGGCTTCCCTTTATGGATCCAGACTGCAACCATCACTTTGACAAAATTGGAACCCTCACCACTGAGAAGACCAGAAGAAGAGAATCAACAGGATGATTCCGAATCCATGGGGTGGTGGTATAATGTCTACTTAATATGCCACTCACTTTATCTACCCCACCTTTTCTTCTATTTATTTTTTTCTACCTCACATTTACTGTTAAATACAAATCTGTACTATTGATTTCAGCATATGGTCTTATTTGCACCTTAATTTGGGCAGATGCAAAGAACAAATGAACACGATAGTTTTAAAGAATGTAAATGTGCTGTTCAGTGCAGTGTCATTTGGATTAACAGATACAGATGTACAGCTTGTTTAATAAAAGCATCTAACATCTTAACTCTGAATACAAATTCTGTCTCAGTAAGCCTGAAGCATTCCTTTTGTTTAGACTTTGTTATATTCCTTAGAAGTAACTAAAAAGCAATACTTACCCTAAAAATACTATATGTACTCCTTTCCTTTATTTCCAAGAACTTCTTTTTTTTTAAATCCTCTAAACACTTCTCACTGCTCCAAGAGAGAACACTCTAAAATATATAGAATAAAAAACATGAACAACATGTATTGTGTCAAGACCTTGAACTCTGAAGTTTTGTATTTTAACTATGTACCTCATCCTATCTGTTCATTCAAAGAAGGTATACAGAACTATGCAGTAAGACAGTTTGATATGTCCATTTTAGTATTATTCCATTTTTTAACAAATCAAATTTTTCTATACCTGAAAGCTAAGCTGAAAATTATTAAAATTATATCCTAACTTTCAAAAAGTGCAAAATCAAAATAAATCATGAAGATTCTTACACTGATTATTTATTTCCATGTACAATAAAGGAAAAGGAGTAAGATACAATGGAATTGAAGAGTTGGAGCAGAAAGAGCTTGACACAGTTCCACAAATATTTTAATGAGGATAAAAATTTTTATTTTCCCCTTCGTGAAACTAAGGTGGGCTAATAAAGGTGTGCAAAATTGACGCTCCTTATTAACTGGCCAAAAAGAATGGATGATGTTTGCAGGGCTGGCTCTTGTAGAATTCTTCCTTCTGCAGAACCAGATTTCATTGTATTTTGGATCCCCTGGAGGTGGTTGGAATGGATACTGAGGAATTATATTTCCACGTGGATTGATAGATGAAGGAGCCTTACCCTGTCCACTTCCAGACAACCACCAGTGTTTGGTTGGTGCCCAGAATCATGATCACTAAGAAAACTCCCTTTCCTTGAAGGTAGATATAGCTCAAAACTTTGGTACATGTACATGTAATCCAAAAAAGTTCATCTGTTCATTCAAAGGAATCACCTTCCAGTAGGGCAGAAAACACACAGCAAGACAGAAACTTAGCAAAAACAAGTTGTAATTAAAGGACATCTGTTCATATCAGTCCATGAAATAGACTGACCTTACTCACTCCAACCCTCTCCTCAACCCATTCAATACCTATCTCTACTGTTCTGAAACAATCAGCTATTACAAAATCTAAGTGTTATATTAATAATTTTGGGATTTTAGTGCCTGATGTCTTATGCTGAACTCTGTCAAGCACTAGAAGTCAAATGTCTTTTAATGCTGGGCCTCAAATGATGAAAGGTTTGTAAAAAGTATCCTCTCATGC
Organism: Sakesphorus luctuosus; assembly: GCA_013396695.1. Lineage (NCBI taxonomy): Eukaryota > Metazoa > Chordata > Aves > Passeriformes > Thamnophilidae > Sakesphorus > Sakesphorus luctuosus. The sequence continues at coordinate 41,097 of VWZD01001093.1, read as the reverse complement.
TGACTGCTATTTCTTGAGATGCCTCCTCAGTGATCATTTTGCTTCCTGGGTCTTCAGGTGTATGTAGTTAAGAAGCTTCAAAACAGCTATACCCAAGGCCTACTGTCATGAAGAAATTATGATAAGGATGATGAATGAGCGAGTCACTGTGCAATAACAGAGAAAAGGCAGAGCAAGAAAGTGGTGGGCATAAAATGAGACGAGCTTAAAAGAAAGATGCATCATCAAACAAAAGGGTTGAGCTGTCTGAAGTGCTGCCTTCTGAGTATAAGGGTGTTAAGTCTGTGGTCAGGTGACATGACTACAATACAGGGGAAACCATGTGGAGTTGTGGGGGGATCAAAATGTACCTAATACATTTTCTCAGTAAATAAGAGAAGAATAACTTAGAATGTTACCCAAACTGATAACAGTGAATTGCTTCAGTAGCAAATTAATTTTGTTCAACAATTACTATAGGGTAGTAATAATTAGGGGACAGAATAATTCATATTATCCATAAATATTCAGAATTTAAAATATACATTTGATACATTCTCCACTGTTATGACTTTCCTGCTCCATCTGCAGTTACACATGCCAATGCAAGTCCATTGATGTTTAAGGAGACACACAGAAGTATTCCAGGTAAAGAGATTTCCCTATAGTTTGTAACATTTAAATACAGTTTCATTCTGTTAAATGTAACTTCTTAGAAGCCAGGAAGAAATATAACATAGCTCAAATAATGAGCTAATATTTTGAAATATAATTTCTCACATAAATTTTTATGCTACCTTCTATGTAAAGTATTTTAGAAACAGCTTAAGCTAATAATGACATTTTGATAACTTGCCTGCAGTGGATGAAGGTGTGAGCACATGGAACAGCTCAGCTGACAGGCATGGGAGGTCACTTATTCTCAAAAAAGAGATGCTGACTAATGCATGTAAGAGAGAAACTACTGAAGTAAATATAGATTAATAAGGCATATATGTAAATCATCATACTGGTACATAGTATGAGTTTAGGCTAATTGAAAGCCCACTAAGATGATTTAAACTAACCTGTCTGGCTTCATCCTAAAATGGATTAGGAGCCATCACACAACCTGCTAATGACATCCAGCTTTTAATCCACTTGAGCTGGCAGGTTAATATCAACCAATTTTGAACTACAATGTGTTAGTGGAGAACTACAAATCCTTGTGATTATTGACTTAATTGGATAAAAACAGTATATCAGATGTTCTGTGAGTAATTTCTTAGGCCTCAATGAATCACAAGGCATGGGCAATGCAGGCAAAAGCAGCTACGAAATTGAAGAACTGCATGTACCTACTAAAAATAATTTGTTTACTCTGCACAGACAAATACTATTACCCAGAGATACTTCTATTTTTTTTTTGTCTGATACTTAAAACATAAGTTATATTTGGACTTTTTTAGTAATCAGGCCTAAAGATTATTTATTGCAAGGAGTTCCTTTAGTAAATAATTAAGGATGGAACAACATCTACATAACAAATGAATAATCTTAAAGGAGTAAACTCATGTGATTAAATCCATCTATTTAAGGACTACATATGATTTGCAATGCCTCTGCAGATCAAAAAGGGGAACAGTGTTTTGTCTTATTATCTGTAATATGAAATTTGTAAAGTCATTAATTCAAAATTAATCATGAGCATACATATAAAAAAATATCAAACAATATGTGACATTTATTTTAAATTATTCTAAAAAGAATTGTGGACATGATGTCTTATTATTAAGTACAAGTCCACAACAGCAACAATGAATATGTGTACTAGCTCATATATAGTACATAAATTCACTTATTCTTCTGAAATATCATGGACAGGCTTAGGTGAGAATTTCAATAAATAGCATGTATGCAATTCCTGTAGATGCTGTTTCAGCTGAGGGAACAGAAGCAGGAGGAGGAGCAGAGCACTCGCACTTGAATGGCCCCGACAGCTCCTAGTCCTTGCTTGTCCCTGCCCACCACCAGGACACCAGAGAGAACTCAAGATGGGACTTCTGCCACTCCACCCACAGGACCCCATGTCAGCCTCCTGGGACTGCCTTTCCCCCACCCATGGCCAGAGCTCCATGGCAGCCTCGGGGCTGCCTCACCCTGGCAGGGATGCTCCTCTGCGCAGCCACAGGCCCCACCAAGCTGGGCCCCACGCAGGCCCCTGTCCCAGCCCACCTTCAGCCCACTCCTGCACCCAAAAAATGCCCAGGGCTCTCCCCTCCACTGCCCTGCTCCTGGCTGGGGCTGGAACAGGCACTGGGTGCCAGGCCCTACCCGCACAGACTGACTGTGAGCTGCAATGCTACAACTCCCCAGGGGCCAGCCAGGCTCCATGGCACCTTGTCACCTATGCAAAACTATCCTCAGTAATGTATTGCTACCAATTATAGTACATCTTCTAGAAAAGAAAAGGCATTGGAACTGTTGGAATTGTTGTAATCAATAATTTACTTAAATGTTGGGAAAAAGTACATATTAACTGGTAGTACAATAATAATACTTTGCATATGAGTTAGTTTGCTATTCATTTGCATCTACATGTATTCACAGGAGATACTTACTGACCAACAAGGGTAAAAAGCAGAGATAATAAGGCACTGCAATATTTTAAAGCATAATCTAGACAGGCCTCAGGCTCCTACATCCAGTATCAGAGTAATGGACACACTGAATTATTTGTGGGTACCACTGAATAGAAATGCAATAAAAATAAGAGCAGATGCTTCTCCTAGCACTTCTCAATAACAGTGTGGATTTTATTAATATTTTCAGCTTGTTCTAACTAATACAATTACAAAACTATTAGGACTCTCTGAGAGAGTTAATTTTATAAAAAAATATTTTACTAAGTTGACAATACTGACTTTAAGATTACAAAACTAATACTGTATCCTAATGAAGACCAAAGAAATGTCAAAAATCATTAAGAAGCCAGATAACTTTAATGGCTTAGATAGCAAAGTAAAAAATTGGGACACAGAAAGATAGTAAATTGTATTAAATTGAGAAAGAAACAAATCAATAATTATCACTTGGACAAGAAGTATTTCTATTATGTATTTTTATGCCAGGACATTGCATGCATTGCTGGACTTTTAGAACACTGGCAGCACTCTACTTCCATGAAGCATAAGGAGGGAAAGAAACAGAAAGAAAAATGAAATTATTATTAGCTGAAGCCTCTGATGCAGGTAAGATATGTTACCAAAAAACCACTGCAATCAGAAATAGATTGTTCCTACAGCCGCTTTGTTACTCTCCACACTTGGTGATTTGCATTAATGATTTGGATTGAGGAAAAAAATTTAAGTACTGCAGTGCTCCACTGGCATGGATGCAAAGAGTGAGTTTATTGGTGAGATTTACACTTGATTTAGTACCTTAACTGAAAGGGAATTGGGTTTTTCATTATTTAAAAAGATTTCATGTAAAAACAAAAGATTAACATTATTTTTATCAAAAATGGAGCAGCCTTGTTGTTCAGCTGTAATATTACTAAGGAAAATCAGTAAATGCAATGTTAGTTTGTTCAATGTAAGCAATTTTTTGAGAAGTTCTCTATAGGAGTTATCCAGTTCTGCACTTCTGATGAACTTTTATAATTAATTTGCCTCTGCTACCTTTTATTTGGTTTATAACCAGATAGCTCTAAGGCCCTTGTCACCCATTCCTCTTTAAAGCTTTCAATATGCTTGAAGGAAAATATTCTGAACAAAGATTATTTAAAAGTGTCTCTATGGTACAGAAAATTCAGGCCCTTATGCTAGACCTCAATTATCCAAAAAAGAGACAATAATTTCTGTCTTATTTTGAGAGACTACAGACTACAGATACATCTCAGTTTTGCAAAATTTCATGAAAACTTATCAAACTGTTTCATGGGGAGGCAAAAATTTGATAAACTATTCTCTTCAAGATGCTTATGTTATACACTACTCCATCACCCATCTCCAATTTTAAGATATGAGAAAAATATACTTCCAAGAGTAAGCCAGTCTTTACAGCACCTGAGTTCTCTCTTTGAGTCATGCTGTCAAAGGCTATCAAAGCTATCTGACATGGCTGTAAAGTATTTGTGTTTCACTTTCTTGTAAATCTGTTTACTTCCTAGGATCTTAGCTATATCCCAGAGGAACAGTTTCAATATTTTTAAAGGGGGTCGGATAGGGCCAGCTTTTAAAACGGCTTTTAAGAAAGCAAAAACAACTCCGCTGAAAATAGTAGGGTGTCTTTCTGAAAATGCAAATTTCATTAAAAGTTATCTGAATAAATGAGTAAACACATTCACTTCAATAGAGAAAAATCAAAGTGAAAAATTTGGACAAAAAGAGATTATAAATATAGAAATGAAAATTATTGTGTCATCCAAAAGATAATGAAATTTTAAAGAAATTATAAAAGTCAGTTCATAAAACAATTTCTAAAAAGCACAGTGTAACTCAAGCCAATAAAAATAAATTTGTTGAATAGAAACAGTTACTAATTACATATTGTTAAAGACAACTTTAACATTTCAGTGTTATGGTCTGACAAATCCATACAAAAAACCCCATCTCTCTTAGCATTGGCTAATTTTAACAGACATAAGATTACAATATTTTAACAATATTGCATGTTATTTTTAAATCAACAGTCCAGAAGCAGTACCATTGTGAATCCTGCATGGACATCCATATTAAAAAGGAATTTAGAATCCATATGCCATATATGTGTTTTTATGACTTTGGGAGATGATAACAGGCTTGCAGGTAACACACCCAGTATCCTGGAACCCATGCAATACAATCTGAACTTGACACACACAAGGGCAGCCACATCAGCAGTTCCCCTTCCTGTGGTTCAAGAACTTGGTTCAGTCATTGCCAGATTAAGGTCTTTAGTTATAGAAGCTTAGAACAGCTTGAGTACACAAACTCTTGTTCACATTAGTAACTTCCTTAATGTCAGCGAAGGTATTTGTCAGATAAAGCAATGGCAATGACAGTCATCCCTTGTCACTTTCTACAATTATTATTAAATATCTGGAATAACAGAATAGAAAGTCATAACAGATGCCTTCCTGTAAGTTTTTCATGACTCACAAATTCTCGCTGAGTTGCTAGTAACATCTTTACCATACAAATTACAAATAACAGCATTTAAAAGCTAGACTAGATGATAATAAAATTGCTTTCCATTATGAAGCAGTATCAGTGCTCTCAATTCTATATACATATTGTCTTTACTCCAAAGAATTTGCACTCCCTATCATAAGTGACAGATAATAGTTTGAAAGACATTCTGATGGACCCACTTGACACAGGTGGGGAGAATACAATTTGAAACCTGAGAGACTAATTTTCCAGTCCAGATATTGCCTCAAATAGTTTATTTTCTATCTTTCTTTCCTTTTTAAAAAATTTTATTCATTTGGTAAAGTCTCAAAATGACTTTGCAGAAAAATTCCATGTTGCAGGGAGGATAAGAACTAGAAGTTCTTGTAGTTTATCATTGGATGTGGCTTGCTCACACAGCTGGGATCTATTCAGAGAACATACAAGATATGCATATATACTGGAAGAAATAGTTATTAAAAAAACCCAGAAAATTAATTAAAGCACCCCCAATTCAGAAAAGCCATATTAAAATATTTAACATGAAACATTACCACAAATACATAATAAAAAATTAGGAATGAGGAAAGACAACAAAAAATAAGGAAAGTGTCAAAGTTTGGGGGCTTACAGGTCATGGAACTCACAAGGGCAACATCCTCACTTGTTATGTACCTCAGTGAAAGTATAGCCTTCAACATCCATGAGTAGCAGAACAACCAATAAGGTGATAAAAAGCTGCAAAAGGTACTCCTCAAAAGAAAAACAAACAACTACCATTAGGAATTTTATTGTCAATCTGCAACAGCTGACTCTTGAAAAATGTAGACATGAAAATAAAATATAACTTAAATCCTTCATTTGCCTAAGCTTGTATGAAATGAGAAACTCTCTCTTCTATGGCAGTTATACATGTTATACATTTGTTGCAAGCCAAAATTCTTCTTGTCTTCTGAATGCCAGATTTTTCATATACCTAAATGTGCATGCTGTACTGTGAAAGAGCTTGTGCCTTCTACCCATACAAGATGAAAGCTGCAGAGTCATGCTATGCTGCTCTGGGAACTTCATGCATCAGAGTCACACCAAAAATAGTGGTGGTGAAAGGATCTTGTTCATAGAGAGGGTATAGGTGAGCTCACTCTCAGAGACCAGCCCTCTCAGGGATTTCTTCTGTGAGCTCAAAGGTGGTGTTTTGAGGGTATCCAGAGGGAACCAGTATGCTTCTATATAGTCTGACTAGTCAGGACATGTTGTCCTGAGGGAACTTCTGAGTATACTGTAGTTGGGCACAGTAGATGGAGTCGTTAGATCTCTACATAATAACCAGCAGCAGTACGTCATACTGACTTGCTATTCACAGCCTGATTAAGAGGCATAGTGAGAAATGAGGGGACAAGCCTGTGACCACCTTCCTTCATGCTATTTTATATACCAGCTTGCTATTTTGGTCTGCTGTTGTAAACAGACAGCACTCATCACTTCATTCTTTTACATGATCTCTGACCATAAAATAACAATCATGATGTACCTAGGAAAAAAAGCAGTTCTTGAGGATTACAGACAGGCTCACTAAAATACTTTTCTGCAGAAAAGTGGCTTCCACTGATATTTTCATTTACTTCATTTTATTTGTCTTACAATCTCAGTTACCTCTCACAATGAATTTGTATACACAGGACTGTGTGTAACATTATTTTTATGTCCATATGTGTATTGGTGAAGAAAACTTTTACTGACATTAATAATTTCTATTTGTTTAGAAAAGCTTATCTTTAAATCCCTTTTGGAGGGCTGGTCTATAAGCTACCGCATTAAGGAAACCTCTAGTGCTTCCACTTTATTCTGGCTGTTTCTTTGGTGCTATTCAAAGTCTCAATGAAAAGCCCCTCTTGCAGTTCTCCAGTTAAAATAACAAAGCACTGCCTATGTTTCTTCTTTAACTCAGCTCTAAGGATTTATTCTTCGCTTCTTTAGTCTTCCTTTTTCTGAAGTTTTCTTGTCCTTTTCCCCTTGAAAATCTCTTTATCTAAAGCTGAATTAGTTTTTACAGCTGGTTGGCAAACTGCCACTCCTTTCTGCTCTGACATGTATTTGTCAATTTCCAGTTGCCTTCAAACTTTTTACTTTTCTTAGATTTTATTTCTTCCCTCCTTCACACACTTCCTGGTTCAAGTTTTAATTTTTCTATTAGAAAAAGAGAGAAAGATCCCTCCCAGGGTAGGGGGAGAGAAAAGGAGCAATTCCCTACAATGGCAAAGGGAAATTAAAAATACTATGAGATTTACCCACTGAAGACTTCCAAATAGCAAACTGTGCTCTCTAGAAACACTTAAAATCTGACTTTATTTTCAGGAAGGGAGCAGGTAAATCTGCTTACAGTTATTTACGTTCTGTCCTAAGAGATGGGAAATTTGTAGAACTGTTTTTGAATAATTTTAAACTTTCCACAGATTACTATTGTGCTTCATTCCACTTTAGACAGTTCACTGTAGTTTTAAAACACTAGGGATTAAAAATTTTTTATTATTTTTAACTCTGCTGCAGCCTAATTTCTCAACTGAGGATGTATATAAATACTGCTACACTACATCTTTGGCTTCTACTCACAAACATATGAAAATAATTTGTTAAGCTTCATTTAAGATATACTACAGATTAATACATTTTAATGATAAATAGAAAACAAGAACATTTTTTATTTGATTTATTCTTTGAAATATAACTTCTCTTGTTCATAGTTTACTACAGATGCTGTGTTTCAATCATCTGTAATTTACAAATTACAATTATATGGGTACTGAACCTTCATTTTCTTTGGAAGTGGAGTAGAGTATTTCTCATGATGCCAAAATGCAAATGGTATGTATTTTTACCATCCCTATAGCCACAGCTTGCTGCAGTGGGTTAGAGTGCTGCACACATTGTCACATCCTGGCAGTTTGAATAGAGTTAAAGCAGATGAAAAGGCCACATCTAAAGAAGAGGAAAACAGGGTTACAGCTTTCAGTAGCCTTTCTTATATGTGAGGTCCTAGAAATTGGCTCGACTAACTGTGAAGTGATGAATACTGGCAGCAGCTGTCCAGTAAGTGGAAACGTTAGTAAAGATTACCCTTGTGGTCTAAGTTACTGAAGGGCAGGTCCCAGCTGACTTAAATTGCTAAAATTTACAGCCTAATTAAACCTTGCTGCTTGCATCAAGTGTTTCTTTCTATGTACCTGGGCCAATGTCTTATGTGTCTTTCATTATTTGTTCACTGCATTTCCACTTCTACACACACAATATCATGTCTTTTTCCTTTTAATTCCTTCTAGTGCTGTGCATAGACAAATATTCCTGAAGACTTAGAATGAAAGTATTTTACATATGAACCAAATCATATTTAAAGACAGACCTTTAAAGCTGGACTAAGTGAAGAACCCAGGTCAACAGCTTACCTACATACGTCTAAAATTAGAGGCTTTAGCTATTTTTAAAATTACAATAACTTAAAATTGACCTTTTTGGAAAAGAACTGAGTCATAAAAATTAATATTAAAATTACACTTAGTACATCATATATATCTGGTGTATCATTAGGCATTCAAATTCTTACTTCAGAGCAATGATGCACTATTTCATTCTATTGCAGGAAGGTGAAGCAATTGTTTCAGCTAGTTTAAATTTTCTTAAAGAATCACATTAAGATGTTTTGAACTAACTTTTGTCATAATAAAATTAATTATATGAATCTAATACATCAGCAGTAATCATGGCAAATCAGTATGAAATTAATATAAAGAGCTTTAAAACACTCATATACTTTGAAATAATTTTAATTGCTCTTATATAAAATAAATGTATGAGATTTTCTGGGATTGAAAATATACCTCAAGTTATTCTAATTTCTCAGTAGAAAGTTTGTCTCATTTGGAGTTTTCAAAACTCTAAGTGTAACTTACAGTTCTCTGAGACATTATTTTATTTTATTTCAACTTAGTAATTAATTCAGATGTAAATAATTTAGAAAATACACTTAGATTTGAGACTGTAGAAACCCTAAGTACAGTAGTTCATATTGCATGTAATTTTTTGGTAGGCCTGAAGAAACTATTTCAATGGTATAAGTTGATTTATGTATTTTAAGTTTAGTTTAATCTAGACATGCTATCCCCTGATCACCTGACTGAGTTGTTTTCGGTGTAAAGAGCAGAATAGCATGATCTAGTCAAAGGTAGTATCACAGTATTTGGCGAGTGTGGAACGTAAACTTCATATAAGTTTGATAGGTCACAGCTGTAATATAGACAAGATCTGATGTTTAAGCTTGCAGCCGTAACATTATAGAATAATAGAATGTTAAGGATTAGAAGAGGCCTTAAAGATCATCTAGTCGCAACCCCCCATGTCATAGACAGGAACATAGACCACTAAACCAGGTTGCTCAAGGCCTTAGACAACCCACCATTTTAATGTATTATTTTAAATGTAATTTTGTATCTATTTTCCTTAGCATGAAACTGGAAAAATGAAGCTTCGAAGGCACTCACATTTTTGTGTCTAAGTAACAATGTAACAATAATTATTAGGTTGATAATATCTGTGTTTACTTACTTTCTCCATTCAAAGTCAGTTTCTTTTGTTCTTGCTCTGGTCTTTGTACTCCTCTTTCTTTGTGTCTCTATCAAGCCTCCCAAAGTTTTCTCATCCCAGTTTGTCTTCCAATGCTACTCCTTTCCCTGCATAATCTGCCCCTTCTCTTTGCTCAGTTTACTCAGCGTCTGCTGATTTCAGAATTTTACAGGTTAGCTGACAACAGTCATCTCGCTAACTGCTTTCCATCTCTCCTCTTTCGCTTTCCAACCACACAGCACTCTTACTCCACTACTCTTTGTTCCATTTCACATTTTTATCCTATGTGATCCCATTTCTTCTCTTCCCAGACTTAGTCACCAGTTTTCTTAGCTTTTATTTGCAAATGCCTATATAGTTAGTTAATTCTTGAAGAATCATAGATTATAGCCAGTGAAGCCACTATGGAACTGAGAACTTTCTGGAAAAATCAGTTGATTTGCTTGCCCAGAATCGGTGTGCTGTTTCTGTATCTATTTTAGGAGTAGGGGAGGAAATAATGATAAAAAAAAAATCAATGTTTAGGCATTACTATTGCGATTCTGCTGTTGACAGCAGAAATAATTCTGGAGTTTACAGTTGCCAACAAAACATCCAAACACATATAAAAGTATCAACCAAGCATTGTCAACACAAAGAGTCTCTAAATTATGTAATATCACCAAGGAATGTTTTTTCAGATTTTGAAATATCCCATACTAAAAATGTCTTGCTGCCAAAGTACCAGTCTAAAATATAAATTTTACTCCCAGTTTTTACTTCCTAGACAACATTTCTGGTTAAGAAAGTATCTTCTCTGAGTTCTTACTCTGTCTGAGGTAGCCTATCCTGAACATATTAACAGTCTATTTGTCTAATCAAGTCATAGATGATAAGAACTCTCCAGCATTGCAGAGAACAGTTAAAACTATAGATTTTTCAGTGTATATTTCTGCATTATCTGATAAAAAGAAAAAAAGGTGACCTTTTCTTTTCGAAGAGGGTCTCTGACATCTTACAAGCTCAGGTGGGAAAGAAAGTCCCGTAGAAGACAGAACAGTGAAAGGGAGGGGGACTCCTAGAAAAAACTAAGTTTAGGAAAGAAACATGCACACAACTTGGTGAGTGTTTTTATTTCATCCAAGATATAAGATTACAAAATTATCTACTGGAAAAAAGGAGAGTTGTACATTGTGCTGTATCTTTCTCAGAAAGGCTATAAATTCATTCAGAGTAAGAAAAGCTGAGATAATGGCTGGTTTAGGGCCAAATCATTCAAATGTTGATAGAAACACATTTACTATCTGGAAAAAAGCACTGATAAGACAACATCTGTTTCTACTGGAGAATGTTCTATAATTTCAAATGAACTAGCTAAGTAATTTATGCTCAGAAGTCTCAATGGAACTAATGAATCATTGCCAATTTTTAACTTATCTTGGAAAACTGGGAAATGGGGAGATTTGCAAATATTGTCCCATTATCCAGAAAAGGATGTAACACAGAATAACAAACTATCTCGACCATCATTTCAGGTATATGAATGGATTTGTTTATTTGGAACTTTGCTGGTAATGAACTAGAGATTTTAATATATAAGAGATAGCTCTTTTTTGATGTTGTTTTTGTTTTATATTGAAAGTTTATTTTGAATCAAATACTTGCATGTTATGAAATTTACAGGTATGACCCAGTGATATTAGAAACTGTTGTTTTGATATTGATATCCAGGATCTTTTGGATACCTTTCCTTGTTCCAGTTCCAACCTCTCTCTACCTATATTTCTATGGCCCTCGCAGCTCAGTTTATGGATCCTTAAACAAAGAAAAGCTTATGCATAAATTGTATGCAAAAGTAACTCAAGAAAAAAAGGGAGCTATTTTAACTTGTTTAGATTTGATATGTGATAGTTCTTATTTACACCAGGAAATAAGAGGTGAAAGTTATGAAAATTGTTAAAAAGTACCTAGCTTTATCAGTGTATATTGTATACAGTTTAAAAATTCTCTTTAGTAGGCTACTAAAAATAATGGATTGATTACAATTATGGCAACACAAATCAAGTGATTACAATTTTTAAAGTTCAGAAAAATTGATTTAATATGTCCAAATAAAGAGCAATGTATTATGAACTCAAGAAAGGCATTTGTACCTACAGAATATCAAAGGCCTCTTAAAAAAATAATGACTAGAACTAGATTTTATGTATTTGCAGAATCAGAGAATATGCTGAATAGCCACAGAATCAGCTGGCTTCCCTTGATGAAATTCGTGGGTTACCTTGTCATAAAAGTGACCAGGCTCACAAGTGATGAGCAATGGGATGATCTTTTGAAACTTGAGCAAACAAGTGCTCATGGAATTGATCCCTCAATCTGCCTCAAGAAATGTTGGCTACAATATACCACACCTGGACTGCTTCTACACCAATGCACACATCATGAGGAACAAACAAGAGGAGCTCAAAGTTTTGTCCCAGCTCCAGAGATTTGACATCACTGGCATAAGTGAAATATGGTGGAATGAGACCTGTGACTGAAATGCCCTGTTGAATGCTTACAAGCTCTTCAAGAGAGATAGGCAGGGCAGAAGAGTGGAGGATAGGCCACATTCTTAATCTAAAATTTCTGTATGTCTGTGAAAAGAGGGATAACAAAATCTTTGAATGGATAGTAAGGGGTAATGGAGATGGGAAATGCTGGAGAACATACATAAAAACCAAACTAAACAAAAAAATAACAACAAAAACCCCAAAGGCAAAACCAAAATCAACAACAACAAACCCCCACAAACAACAACCAAAAACACAACCACCGAAACCAAATTGATTATTTTTCCCTCACAAAGCTGGTTGTTTCCAAACTTTTCACTCAGGATACATCTATGAAGAATTTTGTCTAAGTTTGATAAAATAATGTGCAAATGATGAGCTGTGATGACAGGCTAAATAATCTAATTATTATTTTTATACATATAAAGCATATAAAAATACATAAATTGAATGGTTAATGAGTCTATATCATTACAAATAAGCATGTACATATATACTTATAATAAGAAGGTAAGCAGACGTATTCTAAGATGACATTATAAGAATATTCTCCTGTGAGAAAAGGCTCAGAGAATTGGATTTGTTCAGCCTGGAAAAGAGAAGGCTTTGGGCTGACCTAGTTGAGGCCTTCCAGTATCTAAAGGGAGCCTACAGGAAAGACAGAGAACATTTTACAAGAGCATGTAGTGACAAGAAGGGGGAAGGGCTTAAAACTGAAAGAAAGTAGGTTTAGATTAAGTATTAAGAAAAATAATTTTTACTGTGAGGGTGGTCAGGCACTGTAACAAGTTCCCAGGGAAGCAGTGGATTCCCTATTCCTGGAAGTGTTTAACGACAGGTTGAACGGAGATCTGAGCGATATGGTCTAGTGGAAGGTGTCCCTGTCCACAGCAAGGGGGTTGGAACCCAATGGTCTTTAAGGCTCCTTCCAACCTAAGCCATTCTATGATTCTATGATTATTTTACACAATGTTATTCACTGGGGTTTTTTTGTGAGAAGGTTTTTGAATATTTTTTACAAGATTCCCCTGTGTTGTTACAGGATTACTTCTGCGCAACTATAAGTAAGGTACAAAAGGTTTCTTAAAAAAAGTCTGACAACTCAGTTCTTGAATATCAAAGAAAGAGACCTATAGACAGGACACAAGAATTCAGTGCAGAAACATCTTTTTATTTGGGAACCTTTTCCTCTTTTTTGTTTTTGAAACGTAAATGGCCTTTCCTACCCCTTAGTGACATGCAGAAATTGAAAGAGCAGAAGTGAACAGCAGTCCACCAAAACTATTACCCCACTGCTGATAATGAAGAACCAGTTTCTTAAGGAAGGTACAGCTAGTTTATAATTACGTAATATCCACAAAGGAATCCTCTCCTAATCTTAGACAGCAATTGTTTTGGAGCATAAAGTGAGATGTTTCATATTATTTATGATTCTTCATACTATCACGTAAGTTCTGATAGTAAAAAAAGCATATTAGCAATCTCTCTGAAATGCATTCAGTTTCAAGTCTTCAGATCAAGTCCTGACCCTATTTAATAGTTGAGACTGTAGAGATTCTATGAAACTTATGTCCTACCTCATAAATCTGATGTTGCTGCTGTTACCTTGCTAGCCTTCCTGGACAATAGTAATGACATCAGACAGCAGAGGCAGTCTATTTCTCAGTTGCCTTCTGGGCTATCATTTGTTTCCCAAAAAAGGGAAAAGAAGGGGGATATTTTTGAACACCTACTCAAGCACTTATTACCTAAATCATAGGGCCACAGGAAGTCCAACAAACTGGCCTTTCCCAGCCTTATTATTCAACTTCATGTTGAAAGTTTTGTTTAGCTGTTGCCTTGAATATGTCTTTCAAACATGTGGCAGAAACTTTAAAATAGAGTACATATTAAAGTATGGCAACAAAAAAAATAGATTTTTGTGAATACTTTGTCTTTTTTTCTCTAGTGTACACTGTTTATATTCTCAGCCATGGTTACTTGGTGGCAGATTTTTAAGCTAACTATTTAAGGTGTTAAAAATATTTTATTTTGGGTGGCCAATGAAGTATGATTGTCCACACACGGAGACTGTTGTTCTCTGTGACAAATCAATGGATAGTATTTTGGCCTATTGTAGATCTGATGCAATACTTGCAAGATGCAGGAAGGACAATAGTGATGTCAGCTTTATAAGCTTGGGAAGTACAACTTGGGTTGATGACTTTGTATCAGCAATCTTTAAATTTAATTTCCTCTTTCACTGGACTGCCATTCAGTAACCCATTTGAATCAAGAACTCCTAATAGTTTAAGCACCCTATAAAACCTCCTTGTCATATTCTAGCCATGCTTAAGCAATTGCTATGCCTTCTTGGAGAAAATTAAAATTATTTTGTCTACTAACATTTTTAGCCAGGCATCATATACTGTTGTTATAAAGATTTCCTAACTAAGCAATAACATCTGATTTTGTGAAGCATGAATTTAAGATTGTTTATCCCAGGCATAACATTGATAAATTGTATTATTTTCTTAACTCTTTAATTTCTACTAGAAAATGGATTTCTAAACAGGAAAAGTACAGTGCCTTAATATAAAATTTATTTTTTCCCTCAGCATTTCAAGTCACATTGTGTAGCAATGCAACATTGTACTGTTTAGTGTTATGCTCTAAAGGCCCTTTTTGCTAGTGCCAAGGAATAAGACAACAGGCAATAGGCAGAAACTGATGCACAGGAAGTTCCACCTGAATATGAGAATAACAACTTCTCTGTGTGGGTGAATGAGCCGCAGAACAGAGACGGTGTGGAGTCTCCCTCACTGGAGATATTCAAGGACTGTCTGGACACAATCCTGTGCAATGTTCTCTAGCATAAGGATGATACTTGAGCAGGGAGATTTGACCAGATGACCCACTGTGGTCCCTTCCAACCTTAACCCATTCTGTGATTCTGTAATTTTTTTCACTGTTTTGAAGTCACTCGTGTTTTCTTCTACAAGGTATAACCCTACTCCAGTTTTTGTGATAATCATCCTCTTGCATGCTGGAACTATATTGCAAACTTATGCTACACTATCTGCCTGAGGTGGACTGTTATCACACACAAAAAATTATGTTTTACCTAAATGTCCTTGTAAAAAAAAAAAAAATTAAAAATCCACCTTTTCAAATTTGCATGGATCCAATGAAAATATTTCCTTTTAGAAATTAATTTCTGTATCATGCATATATGGAACTTTTATAGATATTAAA
Organism: Sakesphorus luctuosus; assembly: GCA_013396695.1. Taxonomy (NCBI): domain Eukaryota; kingdom Metazoa; phylum Chordata; class Aves; order Passeriformes; family Thamnophilidae; genus Sakesphorus; species Sakesphorus luctuosus. The sequence continues at coordinate 25,607 of VWZD01001093.1, read as the reverse complement.
AATAAACAAGCAGGCAATTGAATAACAGTATATAAAAATGGCTTTAACACACCAGAAGTAAAATTGTTGCTTTATTTTTTAAAATGAGAATTAATTGCTTATGATTTCTGTAATTTTCCTGTCCTAACCTCTTGTCACATAACAAATTACACTCATAAATTAACATACTATGTTTTTTAATGAAATAATTCCAGAAACAATGTTATTCATCTCAGGTAAAAATCCATGTCAATTAAACTCACCATTCTTGAGAGTCAACAAGTTTCATGATTATAGGACTCCGGACAGAGGTAATGAATACTCTAGTTAAGGTTCTGGTGAGATTTCTCTGTGAAAAGAGCTTAAAAATCTTACCACATTGAACAGTTGTGCTCTCTGGTTCCTGCAGGGAAAAGATTCTCATTAAAGTGTTAATCTTTGAAGAAACAGGTCAGCTGCAGAACTCATAAGGTTTCAGGTATGGATGGTCATCCAGACCAAATGTTCAAATCGAGCAAAATTAAAGCATGTGTGATCTCCAGACCCCATCAAATCCATCCTGCACCAGAAAAAAAACAAACAACCTTCCGAATATTATGGAGTTACTTCAAAGTGTAGTAATCCCACAGAATGATTTCCCCATGTAGTAAATTAGCTTGTCTGAGATATATGTTATTTATTAATATCTTATTATAATATACATATGCATTAGTATTTTATTATAACTTATATTCTCTTATGCATTATATGTTATAAATATTGCTATAAATAATAGTATTTATTATTCTGTTATTTAGTCATGTTCAAATCTAGGCTTTTTATATAAATTTTTGTTAGCCTTATAAAAAGGAAAACATTTGTTCCAAGTTAGCTTGCTAGGTATGCTTGAGAAATGAATGTTTCACCTATCTTACAGCTTTCCAAGGCACCTTTACAAGACAACTCATTCTAAAACCCTCCAGAGACAGCCAGGTGAGGGCAAACAAACAGCTTAATCTATAAATCTAGCTTTTAGGTGGCTGAAGTTATATATGATGAAACCCTTCCCAATTTGAAATGCATATTTTTCTTCTTTTTTTCCCTGTAATAATTACTTGTGTAAGTATATAATGTGAAGCTGAGAATGCAGATGCTGTGTTTGAAAACATTTCTCATTTATTTGACAGCATTTGTGTCACGAAGTTATTGTTTCTAAATGAATATCACAAATGATTAACAACGTGTCAAAGGAGTACACAATAGCTCTATTTTCAACAGAGAAAAAGAAGAAAAGTTACCATGCTGGAAACAATAACTTAATTTGCAGATCGTGTTGTTATTTATACTCATACCTACAGATCCCCACCAACTGCAGGGAGCTATCCTGAACTTATATAAAGGCATCATAGTGCTGTAGAATTTAGACATTTGCCTGTTAAGTGGGTATACTTAGGATTAGATTAATGGTTTCTTCACTTAGAGGTTTCTAACCACTAGAGGGCTCAAAATTGCTGTGTGATTTTATGTATGAACACATGAATAAACATATATATACCTATACACACACAGACACAAGGTGTGTACATCATTCATATGCATGTGTTTTATTTGTATGTACACATGTACAAACACATATATATGCACATTCTTGTACTTTAATAGATGATCTATTTTTCTTTTATTTTAAAGGTTTTGAACATTTAAATAAAATTCGAATCTTAAATATGTTAATAAAACTTTGAAATTCACCAAATACAGGTGAAATAATTCTCTATTTTCATAAAGTAATTACAATTTTTAACTTCATTCTCAGATGATCGGGTTTACACCAAAGGTTCATTTCATCAAACTGAATATTGAAAATAATCACAATAAAAGAAGTTCAAACTTCCATGACCGATGCCTGCTGTCATCATATATTTTATTGAGGTATGTAAATGACACTGAATAACATGGGCACAGTTAATTCTTTCATAAATTACTTTCCAGAGAATGTAGTACAGTGTTGCAGAATTGATCACACTAAGCATTTTTGTTTGATTATATGACTTATTCTCCTGGGAAATCTCAGAGGTTCTAAAGAAATAAAATGTTTGCAGATTGCTGACTGTCTCTTTCACTAATGTGACAATTGTAATGATGAGAGAATGGCTTTCAACCATTTTTGTGTAATGCATAATCTTTGGAGATAGTGCAATCTGGTTTCTCCACAGTATGACAATGTAATAATGAATAATTTACCCACACAGTCCAAAAGACAGTTAACACAATATTTTCAGTCAGAGTTGATACATACAGAAGTTGGAGGTATTGGGATACGTTTGCAAAGTAATATTCATCTAAGAACTATTTCAAGAACCGTGAAGTTTCAGAGTATAATGATCAATAACGTATGCTGTTGTAGAAACAGGAATACAGACACCAAAATATTTTACAGACATTTATTACTGTACATAATAATCAATTTTGAATACTTTCTTCAGAATATTTTCCTGTATAGAAAATTGCGCGAAAACACAAGAAAAGAGAAAATACTCTTTGCAGGACACTGTTTTGAATATTTGTAAAAAATTGTCTTGAACACAATCATGTATATGAATAAAGACTACTAAAGTGAATAGACATTTGTCTAACAGAACAATATCTTTCAGGCATTGATATAGAATAATATCTTTGCATTTGGCTGAACTACATGTGGTTACTGCCTAAATTATCACTAGTACAATTAGACACTAACAACTAAAAAAACCACTCAGCATTCATTTTCTAAGTTCATCTTCTTCTGTGTATTTTCTTAAATTGTTAAAAGTTGTACTAGATGTTTCATCTTCCTAAAATGTTAAATTCTTAAAAAAGCACAATAAAATAATTTGAGGGATTGGCAAGGAGAGTTTATATCAAATAGTAAAGTATGCTGGAAATACAATTCAAATGCTATTTACACTTATATAAATTTTAAAAATATAGTCTTTTATAATCCCATTTCTGTTAATGCATTTACTTTAAAATGAAAAATATGTGCAACTAACCTAAGGTGTTTTTACTTTAAGAATTTTAAATCTTGTATGTTTTGCATTAAAAAATTAGCTTTACTGATTGTATAGGATGTTAGATTAGAACTATAATGTTCTTGTAAAGCAATATCATCTTTTATGTATGCCTTCTTATGTGTAATGCATTCTTAGTTTATCAGTTTGTAATCTGAACTTGGGAAATAACCTTCCACAATGGATGACATGTATTACAACTGGGGGTTTTTACCCACTTTTGTGTTGGCTGACATATTCATCACATCACCTTTAGTTCCAGGAGTAAACTTGCAATCAATAAAGTAGACTGGAATGTGTTGAAACTACTTTTACTAGATTGAAATTAAAATTTTTATAAACTTAAAACACACTTCCATAAGCGGAAGATCTACTTCCCTAATGACAGCCTACTGATGTCAATGAAATTATGCTAAGAACTAGGTTCTATCCAGGTGGAATTAGCTATTCCACCATGATCTTAAGAAAAAAAAAATCCTTATTGTATGACAGCACAGTACAAATTCCTCTAGTGAGTTCGCATTTAGATTATTATCCTCAATGTAAGAATGACATCAAACTATTAGAGAGTGTTCAGAGAACGTTGACCAAGATGGTAAAAGGCAAGGAGAAACAGCCAAGGTCACTTGGTTTGCTGGAGCCTGATGAGAGAGGTACTCATTGCAGTCTTCAGCTTCCTCAAGAGGATCAGTAGAGGGAAAGGTGCTGATCTGTGCTCTCTGGTGACCAGTGAAAGGACATGAGGAAGTGGAACGAAGCTCCATCAGGGGAAGCTCAGATCAGATAAGAAAAGGTGCTTCACTGAGTGGGTGGTTGGTCACTGTAACAGCCTTGCCAGGAAAGTGGTCATGGAACCAAGTTCCAAGGAGTAGGTGGACTATGCAAATTTGTTGATAACAGTCATAATATGAAAATAACAGTGATTTTCACAAAGATCCTACATAATGCAAGATTTTTACTGGGTAAAAGGAGCTTCAAATATGAAATTTCTTACAGGAGTGAGGACTAGAACGCAACTATACTGCTGATTTTTTCTTACCACCTTCAAAAGAAGTACATTATTTTTAATCTGTTGACAACAATGAGTTTTCATGTGGAATGGGATAGGATAGTTTTAGCAAACTTTTTCTTAATTCGATAATATTTGGGTTTTAATCTCTGCATATTATCTACATAACAATATAACCTCAGAAGTCAATGGCAGTCATATATTATTTTTACATCTGTAACATCTATTTTCTAAAATATGCAATTTTCTTCTTACAAGTTCCTTACAGATAAGAAAGTTGCCAAGACTTGCCATTACTAAAATGCCATTTGTAGAGCAGTAACTGTTGTTAGTCTATTCTTATCATTCATGAACCTGTTCCATAATATTATTGCCAGAACATCCTATTGAGTTAAGAAATGACAAGTATTAAACAAACTTAAGTGGCTAAACCAGCAAATATAAGATATATGACTGAACAAAGCTTTTTATAAACTTCATGTAAAAACCAAGCCAAATCAAAAGAAAAACTCTTGGTAAATATGAGGTTTAGGAGATTAAAACCCTTTGCTATTAACACATACAAAGATTAGAGTTCATTTCCATTTTAAATAGTTACTGACATGCATATCAAGTGGGGTAAATATGTAGGACAAGATCCCAGGGCTTGGGATTACAGGGATCTAACAGCAGTCAATCCAAAGCAATGACAGCATGTGACAGAGGCAGGAGGTCCACTTATAAATACCTTTGTTGTGAGCCATGATGAATCTGAAAGCATTGTTTCTAAAGCACAATGATCTTGTTTCTGTGTCTTTTTTTTTCTTTTTGGTTTGTGATTTGTACATTTTTATGGGTGTTCATCTTACTTGCTATGACTCAGTTCTGCAGGAATTTTATTTCTACTGTTTCAACATGTAATTTTTTCTGCTCTAGAGGAAACAGCTTAAAGCTCTAAATGAAAATAATAATGAAAAGAAAAATACAAATATTTTAAAAGTTTTGAAACAGAAGTGTTCCTACTTGTCTAAAATACTAAAAAACCCCAAACAAACAAACAAAAACAAACCCAAACAAACAAACAAAGAAAAAAACAAACCAAACCAAACCAAAAAAAATAAAAAAAAATCACAAAATTTGCAGGAAAAATAATCAGGCCTTTTATATATTTAATGTATAACTTTATCGTCACATTTAGATCTGTTTGTTACCAACATAAAGCATGACTGTATAAAGCTTTTCACCTTAGCTTTTGATTTTTAATTATTGGAAAGAGCATCCTTAGTTTTCACTTTTGTAGCTGCCAAATTTTAAATTATATATATATATTACATATTATTTTGTTTATATATAATTTGCTAGAAATTATAAATCATATGTTCCTATATATTCTTTATACATATTCCTATTACATATCCCTAAATATTTGTATGCAAAATTAATTCAAATTGCCATTCACCAGAATATGACAAGAATCTCTCTCATTGCACTAATGCATTGCAGTCTATGTTAACATCTTCTATACAGTTTCCTTACTCTCATCACTATTTCTTCCCTGAAGTTTTTCATATTGAATGACTTAAACCCCCTTGAAATCAATAGAAAGGTTTTGATCCAGTAGATCCATGGATTTCTGCATTCTAGAGTATGTGAATTGTTCCATTCATTTTAGTCATGCATCCACTTACAAATATAAATAGCAACTTCACAAATCTTAGTGAAATGTAAATCAAAATCAGTTATATTTTGAGACTAGTATTAAAATAAGAAGGCAATTCTATATATTTAAGTAATCAAAGTAAAAATTATTTCACATTTTGGTTTCTTTTCATGTTTCCAGTTCTGCTTTCACTGAAACAAAATAACGAGATGAATAAACCCCAAAGTTATTAATAATCTGCCACCATTTCCTTCTGGCTTAAAATGGTAACTCAGTCAGATAGACTTGTACTACTGATGAGCTGTCTGTTTTAACCTCACTGCACTAAGGAATACCCTTTGTCTCAAATAGGCAGCATTATGCCTAATCCCCATGCTTTTTCTGGGGCCAGATAGCCTTTGTGTGGAGCTGACACACTGATATGTGTTTTCACGGCACACTCAGGATATGTGCCAAATCATTCTGGACAATTTATCCTGGCAGTAAGTTTTAGCTGTTTACCCAACCCCACCAGGAGACTTTCCAATTCAAGAGTATTTTTTAGGAATCAGTTTCAAGCAAGTAGAAATATAAATGGAATAGTTAATTACTGTTGGTAGAGTGAAATTTCTTAAAGAACAAATCCTAACGTATTCGCTAAAATCCAGAGAAGAATCAGTTGACGATCCCAGTATGGCTTAATATTCTTAAAGACAATAACTATTTCCTAAAATCTTACTGTGCTGAAAATTAATTTGTAATCTACTGGCATGTACAGTTTTATATAGTAAGCATTTAAAAAGTATTCTTAAAGATCTCTAGATCTCTTCTAGGAACAATTACTATTTCAATAATATTAGAGATATTACTTTTTGTACCTTTACTTTGGCAAAAATTCTATGATTATAATAGTATTATACTTATAAAAATTACTTTTGCTGAAATAGTTTGTTATTTGGAAAATTGGTTATAAATTATACAGGAAAAAATGGGGTTTCTTGGTGGCTAACTAGGACAGTTAACTAGTATATTTTTTACTAGGATATAGTAGTCTTTAATGATCTCAGGTAGTATACATTTTATCAGTGAGTGAAATTATAAGAGCAACTCAAATTTTGCCATATAATTTAATACAAATTATGGTTACCACAGAAAAATCAGTACCTTTGTCTTCATTGCCTTTCTTAGTTTTTCTTTGTCCATAGTGTAAAGTTTCCTTTTCCAGAAAGATTTCTAATCTTCTCCACTGAAATAACTCTTATTTCCGAGTGGGTGGGCAAAATGATGCATAAAATATTAATACAGCTAGAGCAATTATAATAACAGTGATTGGAAACAGGTATGTTGATTCCTTGAAAAATACCCTGTTCATCAAACTGTTAAAGGAATACAGTCTGAAGCATCTGGAATAATAGATGGCTGAATTCAATTTGTAGAAGAGATGCTTCACCATTGTCCTTTAGTAAGATAGTAACAAGAGGCACTCAATCAGTAAACACTTTAAAGCGAGGAATCCTGCTATGTCAGTGTTACATTGTTTCATTACAGTGAACTTACTCCTAGTTTGTACCAGTTTTAAATGCTGAATATCTGTTTTTCTAGTAAAAACAAAATAACAAACACACACAAACACAATCCTACTAAAAACTCCAAAACAAAAAACCCAGACAATACTAAGAGAACCAATGACCGAAAGGAAACAGACGATACTACTATTTTTGGAAGGCAATTGAAATCAGGTCTTCATTTTCTTTCATTCTGAGAAAGGAAAGGTCTTTAAATTACTGTACAGAAAGGTCACAATAGAGATGATTTTTTGGGGGAAGTGTTCAGCCACTGGAGTTCAGGTACCCAGATCCACATAGTCAATTCCTTGTGAGAGATGAAAAATTATCTTGTTCTGAGGCTATCATTTTTTTTTTTTTTTACATTGAGATCTGGATACATTCTCAGGTAACCCCTTATGAATCTGACCTACAGATTGAGCCATGAAGAACTGGGATCAATTGAGTTCAGTATTAATGAAAAAAGTCAAAAAAAACCCTGTAAATTTTGATGAACTTTGTGGGAATAGGAGACAGGTGATCCTTCTGCTGAGGGAGCAGAAATAGACGTTGATTTCCTACAAACACTTTCTCCTTCAATCATCAGAAAAATAATTTTGGCCAACACATTCAGTTATGATAAATAGTATGGTTAAATTATTACTGATATTGAGTTGTCATCCTCAGATTTTCGGAAAAAGAAAGCTACTACACAGCAATGGTCTACAACCAGAAAAAAAGTGTAGCAGTTGTCTGTGCTCTTCCCAGTGAAGAGTACAACTATTAACACTTGCTTTTAGTTTGGCAATACATAATATAGATGCAGACAATAAAAACAATATAAATGTGGGCAAATAGATAATGAGGTCATTTTTTGTCTAGTATGTATTTAGCTTTTTTCCTAAACCCTGGGTTTGACTTTCCTCAGATTAATATTGCTGGAATCTTGGAGAAGTTCCATTGAAAATTAATATATTTACTAGTGAAGAAATTATGCAGTATTTAAACCAGTTACAATTGGCTAACTTAATGAACAATAATAATAGTTTAACTGGTAGATCATCAGAAGAGGGAAGTTTCATAAACAGAATACAGAAGTTAAAAACTTGAAAGAGACTTCAAAGTTCATCACTAACTGTAATTTTTGTGGAGTCAAAACTAACTATGAACCACAGCCATTGTTCAGTAATGAAAAACTGCCAATTGTTATGGCACCATTTCGGACAAAGACAGAATCTGTTTTCTTTTACCTAGCGAGGATATTTAAGACGTACCATTTTTCATCAAATTATTATTGGGCTTTGTCATATTTTCCAAAAGGAAAAAAAGAACTGTTTGTTCTATTAGTCAGAGGAGGACTATATATCACATCCATACAAAACAGGAGATTGAGTCTTGTTTTGCCAAGTGGACTTTATCAGATTAAGTGTTGTTTACTAGAACTCCATCTCAGTTATTATGCAGATTTCTATTTGTTAATACATAGGCATAATTGCTTTGGTTTATCCTTCTTTGTAATCCCTTTTATTTCTAAACATAGATTCCATGTCTGTGGGAGAGATTAATTTGAATGCTACCATCCACACCTCTACCAACCAAGAGTGATTTTAGAAACACAGCTGGAAAATTGGATTTGTACTCCATGTCATCACTGAACAAACTCTTACTGAAGTTACAGAATACTTTATCTGGTAGGACATGACTGAAGGAATCAAGATCCCACAACTGCTTGAAAATCCTCTGATTAGGTATGCCAATCTGGTGTTGGCTGAAAACAGAAAAGATGAACAACAGATTACATATTTGGAAAAAGATGAAAACTAGATTTTTTTATATTTCCCATCAGTACTTTCTGCACAGATATTACAAGACAGTGGATGCAAGGTTGTATTACAGGCCTCCACAACTATTTTCACTTGTGCGTCAGACCATGAACAATGCTGGACAGTTTCCTGCATTTTGCTCAAAGCTGTTTCTTTGATTGCTCCCACCCATGACAAAGTCCCAACTTGCTTTCAACTCCCTGTGACCTCGGCCACTAGAGGGCTGCACTTTGTGTGATATTCCCCTCTAAACCTCCAGTATCACTGCTCCAAGCAGTAAAATAAGGAAGAAAAGAAAACCATATTCTGAAGCATATTTGTAATAATGAATACTTTTCTTAATACTAAATCAATATGTGTTGAAATTTTTATTATATGCAGTTATTTGCTTAGTTAAGTAGAACTGTTACTGAGAAGCTAGGTATATAACTTCTTCAAAGATGAGACTGTCTATTAAACCATAAAAAACCTACTCAAAGTACCAGAAAAGTTGAAAAAGCTTGTCTAAGTGGGATGGAACATAACGTAGTGGGGAATTATTAAACAAAAGGCATTCTGTAGAGACGAGGGGAGGCACTTGGGAAACAGCTGTTAGCAAAGACAGGCTAAGGCAGGACAGACATCTGCTGAGTCTGAGGAAATTAGGTTTCAGGATTACCACTTTTTCCTCTAAGCTTATAGAAGCTAGATACACAAACAACATACATACCGCTTATCATATGAAAACCTTTTTTTATTCTACACTTTAATATGTCTGCTGTTAGCATGAAACAATACTTTTGTTTCAAGAATGCAATCAAGTAAATGTTTTATAAGCTAATTGGAGATCCCAAAGGGAGGACTTGCAGGTGCTGAATCCAATCAGATCTGTCACATAATTAAAATTGGTGCAGGGGGCATAGTAAAACAGAAGTGGTCTAAAACCAGAAAATTGTTTGATTCAGTGTTGTTACAGATGAATAGGACACATTCAGTGAGAGAAAGAGAGCAGTGTTATAATGTATCCAGTTCCACTGTGGAAATTGACTCAAGACGGCTTAATTTAAACATTGTGGGGTTTTATTTTTGTTTTCAAAATTTTCTGTAAGTCAATTGCTTAGTTTACAAATAAAAAGAGGCCTCTTAGTGCTGATGACCCTAGAAACTGGATCTGAGATTTACAAGTCATGCCGTGATCTTTCTGGCTCAAATACTAATAAAATTCTTCAGTTGGAACTTAGAAAAGAAAATGAAAGAGCTAGAACCAGTCCCCAGTTTGCTGTACAATAATTGTGTCAGCAACTGCCAAGGTAACAGAAGCCTAAAATTTTATTTCAGTCAGTAAACTAAGCAATTATGATTCAGAGTATCTTAGATACAAAGGGTATATGATGAGTAAGAAAGTCCCCTTTTTATACAATCATTTTACTGACCATATATGCTATCAAATTATTACTGAACCTGCTGCATCTGTTTCATCTCCTGCAAGCAAGCTGGATATCATATTCCTGGGACACAATTCCCAAAGAAAGTAATTCAAAAAGTTTCCTATGAACAGTGCTTGATTGAGTTCTTAATTTGTGAATGCATTAGGGCAGGAGCCTGTTTAGATGTTAATGTGAGTATGGTTTAATATCCTATAATGAATTACCTATCTGGCATGTAATTTATAAGCAGAGGTGATGTGCTCTATGATACATTATATATGAAATCTGTATTTTAAGTACTAAAAATTGTTTGGGGCAGTATTAATGGTAAGTGATTACTAAAACTAAGGCTGTCTCCCAGGGAGCTTAGAATGGAAATTGGATTTCATCCACAAACAGCCAGGTTTTCAGCTCACGCAATAGGAGGAATCGAGTCAGCAGCCACGCTGCACACACACGTATCACTACAAATTTAGCACAGTGCACTGCGTAACGCAATAAACACACATTCTTAAATTTTGTACAGAATTGATGCTCCAGTACTGACCACTGCCGCCACAGTAACAGCGCTTTGAGAATTGTTTTCAAAGACAACGAGTCAATAAATAGCAGTGTAAAATAGTAGAAATGCTNCCGCCCCCGCCGCAGAGGTTAAAGCGCCCCCGCCCCTCCACAACGATTCCTCCAGTCGCGGCCCGGGATCGGCGATATGCTCCAATCCCTGCCTCGCTCTCTTTTGTCCCGATTGGTCGCATCTCCTGCCTGTCTCGAAGGAAGCTCCGCCCTTCTTTTTTATCACACTCTCACACCACTCCCCTATCACCCCCCCTTTCCACCCCCGTTGTTGCACCCCCTCCCACGGTGCTAACCTCTCCTNTGTGAGTATGGTTTAATATCCTATAATGAATTACCTATCTGGCATGTAATTTATAAGCAGAGGTGATGTGCTCTATGATACATTATATATGAAATCTGTATTTTAAGTACTAAAAATTGTTTGGGGCAGTATTAATGGTAAGTGATTACTAAAACTAAGGCTGTCTCCCAGGGAGCTTAGAATGGAAATTGGATTTCATCCACAAACAGCCAGGTTTTCAGCTCACGCAATAGGAGGAATCGAGTCAGCAGCCACGCTGCACACACACGTATCACTACAAATTTAGCACAGTGCACTGCGTAACGCAATAAACACACGTTCTTAAATTTTGTACAGAATTGATGCTCCAGTACTGACCACTGCCGCCACAGTAACAGCGCTTTGAGAATTGTTTTCAAAGACAACGAGTCAATAAATAGCAGTGTAAAATAGTAGAAATGCTTTTCTGATGCGCAGGCAATCCCCGGAGCCCTGCCTCCCCCTCCTCCCGCATCTTAAAGGTCTTAAGCTTCCACCTGAATAGTTTCAGATTTGTAAGCAGAAATAACCTTCTCCGCAGTGAAACATGTTTGAATTCTCTACAAAATATTTAGGTAAGCAACGCGGCTCTGTGTCGCACAGCTCCAGCTAGACCGACTGTCACAGCGTAACAATAGTATCTTTATTATTTCCTCTACAAGCCTGCGCGATGCAGCCCGACGCGTCCGAGGCTCCCGACGCGGAGCGACATCGCTTGTCCCCTGCCCGCCTCCCGCGGCGACCGGCGGGGACAGATGGACGGACGGAGGGCCGCGGCCACACCGGCCGGGTCGGGTCGCGCCGAACGAGTAGTGCAGCCAGCCTCGCCGAGGACGAGTCCCCGCTATCCCACCGCCTTGTCGGGCAAGCTCAGCCGTCCTCCCACGCAGCTGCGAGCCTGCAGGGCGCAGTGTGTAACCCAGGTGACGCCGCATCACGGCGGGGACCCTCCCGNTACCGGCAGCGATCCCCCTCTCCACCCCCGTGCACGCGAGCCCGACAGTGAGGGAGAGCGGGAGCGGCGGGCAGCTGAGCCGCAGCGTCAGGCGCTGCACTAGGGCGGGCAGAGGCGGAAGGGGGCTCAGAAACAGCGTGAATCATCTCCCACTCTCTCCCTCGCCCACCATTTACACTGCTTGCTCCCTCCTTCTCCCCCTCCCTCTCTCCCTCCCTCCCTC
>VWZD01001093.1:705-12805 GCA_013396695.1 Sakesphorus luctuosus | reverse complement strand
ACCCACCCACCTCTCCGCTTCCCTACCTGCCTGCCTGCCTGCCTCTCCTTCCTCCCCCACCCCCCTGAAGATTCCCATTTCTCTAATGTTATCATTCATCAAAATGGCGTCGGTTTTCAGCATCTACCAGTCTTTTTATTTAATATCCACGCTGGGGCTGCACAGCTGTGACCCTACCGAGTCGAGGCGGGAGCACAAGGGGCTCCCGCAGCCCAGCTATCTTCCCTCGCCCGTTTAACGATGGGCGAAAATAAAGGGCAGCCGGAGGGAGACGGCAAACGCTCTTCCCTCCTTCTACATCCTCGGAGTCGCAAGTTGAATTGCAGCCTTGTCGTGCGTTTTCCTCCTCCTTGGCCTCACTTCCATTGTCAGCGCGTACACGGCGTGTGGTTTGCCTTGCTGAGCCGGGGGCGAGGGCTGGTTGGTGGCGGGGGGAGTCGCCCCTCGGCTGCGGGGACTCGCTAGTTAACACCCTGTTCTTCCTGGAGGAGATGAGTTATAACGGGACCAGCATCTCCTTTATCCATTTGCACTGGAGTCGTCATAACAATGCACCGAGGCAGAGGTGAATTCATTTGCCCAATGTTGAGAGCAGCGGTCCGATTGTACATAGTACATGATTCCCCAGCTATGGTAATACGGGTGGGCATTACTGTCTCACACAGGCACTTCTTGAGATGCTTATAGTCTCAGAGAAGAGAAGTAAGGTGAAGTGAAATGGGTCCTTCTTCTGAGGGCTAAAAAAAACCCCCTAAACCCACAACTTTATTAAACAGGTTTCATGGTATTGTATTTTGATATCCATGCCAATGGGATGTTGCCTTAAATACTGGGGAGAGTCCAAGTCTGGGGAGCCAATGTACCCCTCATTGCCTTACAGTTCTTCAGAGCCAGTTACAAAAAGGTCCTCAGACTTCAGTGTAGCTGGATTTAGGAGTGCGGTGGGGGCACTGGCAATTGTGGAGTTTCTTTCTCTTCTCCATTCATTCTATATATTTTTTCCTGTTTCGATTATGTTCTTTAACGCTAGTGGTGGATAGAGGACTGGCATTGTCTCCCTCGTCACCTTTTAAGTGTATTTAAAATAAGTGTCTTAGGGTTTTGATCAATTGGGAAAAATTCTTCTTAGTGTCCTTTAATTAATGAGCTTAAAAGAGATCATTGTCGCTTAAGAAGTGCTAAAGGAATACATCAGGATTACTTGGGCAAGTGATTCTATCCGCACCATGTCGAGTTTTCTTGGCAGTGGTTGAAATGCTTGGAATAAACCCCCACATTTTGGGTGGGTTATTTGGTAGCAGAGTAGTCGTTTTGCTCACTTAAGAAAAATGCAGGCAATAGCTAATTGCTGTTCTCATGTGTTTGCTAATGACAAACAAATAGCCTATTAGAATTTACAATTCATTCCTTTTTGGTTTTGTCATTTCTTTTGCAGTATTTTCAAGTGAGATTGTAGTTGTCAGTATCCACGTTTTTGTGCAGGCATTTTTATTTTAAGTGGTTTGATAATTTCTGCATGCTGTGGTTACCACTGGGAAAAAAAAACCTACCTTTGAGATATGATATGGATTTTCTTCTTGTTCTTTACTGATTTAAGGGATCTATGTGTATTACTTATATTGCTTAGAATAAATGTAGATATTTTAAAAGGTCAAAGGTATAGTCTCAACATGTCTTGTAGAATGATGCAACTGGTTAAATGTAAATGCATGAATTAATGGAGGAGTTTAAAGATGTAACCTTTTGTTTATTTGTGGGTCTGGGGAGGAAAAATGAGCATTTATAAGCCACATTAACCATGCATATCTCAATTTTTCAGAGGACGGCCAGTATTTTCTAAAGGTCCTCATACCTAGTTATGCTGCTGGATCTATAATTGGGAAGGGAGGACAGACAATTGTTCAGTTGCAGAAAGAGACTGGGGCCACCATCAAGTTGTCTAAATCCAAAGATTTTTACCCAGGTAGGTGCAAAACTTAGTCAATTCTTTATTTTTAAGTCCCAAGGGATGTATGTACATGTCAGCGTGCTTCATATGTTGACTCCTAAGCTTCCAGAGCAGCAGGAAGCATTATGTCTCAGAAAAGTATGTTACAAAGTGCAACAGTGAATATAAATGTTCTCTCTGTTTTGGTGTATGGAATGGACTTGGCTGGGCACTAACTGCTTGAAATAAGGTTAAAGATGTTTACAATGTTTCTGTGAAAGATTATTTTCACTATCAGTGGTTGCTTTATTTTTATTAAAAAAAAATCTAGCTTTAAGGAACCAGTGTGACAGGTGGTGTAAAAATAATTGTTCGTTTGAAGTTTCCAGACATTATAATGACAATTAAGCTAGAATGAGTAAAAATGAAAGGCTGCCTCTTAAAGAATGGGCCATTTACTTTAAATCCATTATGTACCTTCTTTCTTCTTCACTGCTTTGTTCACTGGCTCTGGAGTGAAGTAAAGAGGACAAGTGCTGGTCTTTAGATATTCTTTATATTATGTTTATCATGGTGGTGGAAGAAAACTCTATTATAAAAGTGAAATACTTTGGATGAATAAAGAAATCAGCATTTTATATTAGCTGTATTAATGCAGAAGAAAGAAGTTTTCCATATTCGAGTATAACAGGAATAAATATCTGATTTAGCATTTCCTCTTTATAAGATTTCTGAAAAGGGAGTCTTACATAATGATAGATAAGATTTTAGTTTCTGCAATTGATTAATCTTTTTTTTTTCCTAAAGATGAACAAATTAGTATTCTGTAATTGAACTTTGTTCTAGAGGACTTTTTAAAAAATGATGCGAAATAATAATACAGATGACATTTTTGTGTTTTGATTTTATTTTGAAGAGTAACTGGTGATTTTGAATTGAGTTGACTAGTTGTTACTGACTTTTTTTTTCTGTTGGAAAAATAAGAGTTGCTTTGTGTTTGATTTACTTTAACAAGATGACTGAATTCTACACAATAGTGAAGGCAGTTTGTATAGACGTAAACAGAAAACTAAGATAGGATCATTTAGCATTCCTGTCCTCAAACTTTTGTGTCAGGTAGAAGTGGATAATTTTTTATTAACAGAGAAATTGTGGTCTATTTACAAAGATGATTGTTGATGTGGAAATTTTAATGCACCTGTTGTACATCTCCTTAATGAATGTAGTTTATAATGCTTAAATGTCAGAGGTTGAACAGCTATATGTAGATCTTTTTTCCTGTTGAAAGTTACAGCCTATGAACTGATGCCTGTTGCCTTTGAGGCTTTTTTCCTTTTTACTATATTTTTTTAATAAAGCTGGCAAAAATAATCCTTTCTTTTCAAAGGTATGTCAGGGTGGAAAAAAAATCAATGTAGAATTGTGAAAATTCTTGGAGGAAATAAAAGCATTCTAAAGAGCCTGATTGCAGAATTAATAACATAATCTGGGTAAAGAGCTGCAATAGTAAATTAAATTCACTGTCAATGGATGAAAATGAAATGTATTTTCTGCATTATACATGAGAGGATATCAGATATGCAAGGATGTTACAGAAAATTGGTGTTTATGAAGAATATTCCAAATACCAAATTATGAGCCTTTTCATTTTACTACAGTTTATTTACACTCACTTGGAAAGGACGCTCCAAAGATTAGATCTTTTGTTTGGTGCTCTAGTATAGTTCTTTTGTTTTCTGATTAAGTCAGAATTACATATTTTTTGTGTATGTGTAAGAAATTGTAAAGATATAGCAGTAGTAGCAGAAGAACCTTTGACAAATAAAAATTAGCAAGCTAGATTAACATGAGAAAAACATTTGTGACGTATTCTTCCTTCAGATCAGTAGCAATAAAATAAATAACTAGGGCAGGAAGGCTCAAGCATTTTCACCGTAACAGGTGCAAATGAAGTTCGAGTTGGACTTCATGCAGTTTGCCTTGAATTTGCAGCCACATTGTGTTGTACAGTAAGTGAGTGTTTTAAGGAAGTTGGTGACCGATGCCTGCTAAAGCATGGAACAGGGATGGGGAATGGATTCCAGCATGTCTGGCTCTCATTAGTCTTTCTGTTTGCGTCTGATCCCAAGCCCATGGAATTTTCGGAGGTCCTGGCATTCCCTGGGCTGATGGCTTTTGGGTTTCTTCCAGACTGTCTTGCTCATATAGCATTAGCGAATAAAACCTTGTGAAACAGCTAAGATGAAGATGCGGTTTATTTTTCTTACAAAGTTTCTTAAACAATTATTCTGTTTTCCTAATAGGTGTTACTTTGTCCTTAGCTCTGCTTGTGACAACAAATGTGTTTAATATATATTTTGCTATGGAATGTTCTGTCACTGAAGCTTATGTGAAACTTTTCTGTATTTCCAAAAAGTTTTAGAAAAGTGATTAAGTTCCTGTTTGGAAAGGAGGAAGTTGGTGATAATACAGAAATTACGAGTAGTTCCCATGATCTAATAGTGTTTTTTCTTTCCCTCTGTGATATAGGACTTCAGTATGCAGAGTGATTTCTGTTGGAATTATTTTTGTGCATCAAAAGGTGACATAATAACTGAAGAATTATATGACAGCTCTAATTGCAAGAAATTGAAGGAAAACCAGCTTTGCACTGAACATTTTAGTTTACAAAATAGGAAGCAGTATATAAATTCATTACTGTCCACTACAGTCTTATTTTTTGAGTACACAATTTACTGTTCTCTTTGCAGGTTACCAGCTGTCTTTCTCTAATTGTTTGGACTCCTGCAATTTGACTTTGGATATTGTGCCTAGATTGTTTTTTGTTCAGGCTTGTCCCCCAAGATTAGCAGAAAGGAAGTTAAAATGGCAAAATATGCCCTACTTTTAAACTAAATGGTACTGATCCTTTCTGCAGAGAAGTATGGTGTGTATTGACTAGTAGGTTGTGGTCAAAATTTTAAATACAGATTTAGCCAACTTCATAAATAAAGTGGCTATTCTGTGAAGCTATTTTAATGTGTGGTTTTATTTTGAATAATGTAGAAAAGATTATTTCTGTTGTATGAAGTTGTCATTGTCTTATCTGTTTCTCCATTCTGCATTATAGTGACTGCCGAACTGAAAACTACTTGGGACATATGTATATTTTTCCATTGCGAATCCTGGCATACGCCCTCGCTTTCTTTCTCTCATGTGCTCTCTCTGCGTTCCCACCCCAGTCTCTCCCATATGCACACACATGCACAAAATGTTAATCACGTTGTTTATTTTGCAACAGGATCTTGCGTGGTCTGAACTTGGTGCTTGAGTGAATTTGAGCTTGGTCAGTGTTTTTCAATTTATTGAAATATGAAGCCATACATGTACTGAAATAAGATCATGTCAAGAATAGAGATTAATAAAAGCATAATTAAGTGAGGATAAGGTTTTACTGCTTTTAGCAATATATTCTGTTGTTCTTTTAGCAGATTCCTAATCAGTAGAGATAAAAATGTTTAGAGAAACAAAAGGTAGGAGTTTACTCTCCCATCTTAGGTAGTGTGTGAAGTGTTGTATGGCTGTGTTACGATTTGCAAAGTGACTTATATTTGAGATGTTTTCTGTTTAAATATCAGGGGTTTTTTGAATCATTCATGAATATGGGAGATAGTCTAGCTAATCTTTGTGCCAGTGTCTTTCTGAAAAGTCTGTTCTAACTCTTAAAAACCTTTCAAACACATTGAATGTGTAAATAACACAACTTAACAGGAATTTATAATTAATAAGCTTATAGCTTCGTTACTCTTATAAACTCCTAGGAAGGGAAAAGGTATCATATATCAAGCTTTGTTCACTGTTATGATTTCCTTTATATAATAAAGAGATTGTCATGTTAATCTAGTAGGGAAAAGTATGTTTTAAAAAATCAACACTTGAAATAATGTTCAAGTAAATACTGTTTTTTCAGCTAGGGAAGAGAAAAGAGTAATGGAGTTAGTGAGAATGACTTTAGTTATTAGCTGTCTGTTGTCATGGTTTCATGAAGGGGTTTGTCATACTTCTCATTTTTATTCTTGATGCTTCTATTTTATTTTTTTCTGAAGTGTTGACATTAGCTAATTGGAGACTACATAAGTATATATCTAAGATTTTCAGATTCTATTTTAAACATTTACTTACATGAGTAACTTCAGGGATAATGGGTCTGAGGAAATTACTAAAAGGGTAGAGATTTCAGAGGTGAAATCTAGAGCTGTGTAGATTTGTAAAGTAATTACTGGAATCACTGATCTTTTTACTACTAAAAAAAAAGTCCAACCACCAAACCCCCCATGTGTTGATTGCCAGCTGTTCAGAGAGATAATTCTCAGTTGGACAGTTGTCTGTTGCTTGGTTACTGGAACAGAACAAAAAAGTTAGCTTGTTAGCCAGCAGATCCTTAGTATTTTACATTTAAAAGGAAGCTGAAATAGAATATGTAACTTAGTAGGATCTTGAGATTGTTACATATCCAACTTGCCCAGTGTACTATCATTAGCAGCTTCTCATTTGGTAGGCTTAGAGAAATTTTGAGCAGCAGTTCAAGTAGAAATTTTGCGTTGGTTTTTTTCTACATGTAGAGATTTCTTCATGTTAATGAGTGAAATAGCTTTGACATAGTAAAGGGCTTTGTTTTGCAAGGAAGTGTTGTGTCTTTGATTTGTATAGAAAGGTTTATAACAACTTGTGACAAATTTGTTATGGTTAGCCTAGTTTTAATAAATGATACAGACTAACTATATGTGCACTTAGTTGGCTAAATAAAGAACAGATTGAGGACAGCTGTTGTGATGGAAATGTCATTTTTAAGTTTTCAACTTTTCATTGTGATTACTTTTACCTAGGTTGGGATATAATTGAAAACCAAGCCATTTTCACTAGATTGTAAAGTTTAGGTAGATGAAGGTGCTTCTAATAACAGCTTTGTTTTTTTTATAAAGTCAGCATATCTGTAAAGCAATTATTCATTTAACGAAAATTAAATAAGATTTTAATTTTGCACTTTCATGAAGTTTAAAATTTCCAAACAATACTTCAGTGGTATTTTTCAGATAGATCTAAATTTTAATGGATCTTTGGCAGAGCATAGGTCTTGAAGCTAATATTAAAAAAATATAGACAGAGAATATCTGAGTATCTTAATTGTTTTCCTCTTCTCCCTTGTGCAGTAAACAAAACACGTGTTCCCTTTTCTTAATGGATGCAACCTGTGGCAAGCAGTATCTTTTCAGATAGTCTTTGATCTTCTTTGTTCTTTAATTAATTGCATTAACTTAGATATTGTCCTCAGTAGATGACCACAGAATTTATTTCATCAGTGATCATTACTTTTTGCCCAGGAAAGAAAGTGTTGGATTTAGTGAATTTGTCAGACTGGGGTTTAGAAATGGAATATAAAGGGATTCGTGAAGAGAGCTTGTGCCTGATTGCTGTCTCTGTCTTTGAACACAGCTCTAGCATATAGTTAAGCAACAACTATAACGATTTAATTGCCACACATCTTTGAGACTCATTGTTGAATCCTGCAGCAGGTGCAGTCAGCTTTTCAGTCTTTCTTAGAGAAGTTAGTTTGTTTCTTAACATTTATCAGTAAGCCAGTGGGAGTTAATGACTTGGTGAGGAGTATGATAGTTGTCAGTTGTCCAGTGTTGGAATGCTGCAGGTAATTGGGCTGGACTGGTGAGAGCTGTGGCAGTGTGCTTCTCACGTTGCACTGCAGCTGCTGTTGATCTTAATTATTCTGACCCTCAGAGCCTGCAGTGTCATGGTATAAAACGCAATACATAGTAGAAATTGAAGGGCTGCTTTTCTGACTCTTACTCGTGGCCATGTTTCTAGGTAGGCCTTTTGATTTTCTAATTGGATCTCTTTGACACTAGCACAAAATTCTTAATGTACTTCAATCTAAAACTGTAATACATTATGCTTGCTTATCAAATCTATCTGTCTAGTAATGAAGCTGATAAACATGTTTTTGAAATGTCACCATTATAATGGACTTAGCAAAAATATTTGTGTTTGTTCTGACAACAAACACAATTGTCTATAAATGAAAAGATTTATATTGTGTGTGGTATGAAGTTCTGGTGCAGTTGTAGTATGTTCTGTTGTGGGGAATGCTTGGTGCCTGTTCTATCTAGCTCAGTCTTGTGGTTCTTTCAAGGATTTCTAGTAGCATGGCAACCTGTAAAATTGGAATTTGGTATTTAGCACACAGAATAAATTAGTGTGCTGTGGATGTGCAAGGCTATTAATTTACTGTAGATACACTTCCGTCTTTATTCTGGCTGCATGACATGGCTTTAGGAAACTATCAGGTTCCTTTACGTTCATCGTGGTATTCAGGGCCATTTTCCATCTCTCAAGGGAAATATCAACCTGTACTTTAACCTAGAGATCTTGTAAGTGTTACATTATAGACTTGTATAATTCTGTTCCATCCTATTCTTCTTTTGATTTTAGGGGTATCTGCATCCCAATTTGAGATTATACATGGCATTATAAAGATCAACTGCATTGCTTATATTTTATTATATAAATGGAGAAAGGATTGTCAAGATACTCTGCTTTCAATTTTCCCTATATTTGGTAGATACAGTAATTATTTTAATACGTACTAAAATAATGACTGTATAAATTCCCATCCTCTCGTATTAACTTGTTTTCACTTTAACATTTTTGATAACTAATTATAGGTGAATCTGATTGAGGTTTACTTAATATTAGGTGTACTATTTTGGATGATAGCCAAGCATTGAAACTCCCTTGCAAGAACTTAAGTGATCTGATTGAAATATCAGTTTAAGGCAGTCTTTGGAGACATGTTTGTGGAAGTCGGCTCCCAACTGTACAGTGCTAACGTGCATTTGTAACCTTTGAGTATGAATTTATCACTCTTTGCTTGAGTTATTGTTCTTCTTGACTTGTGAATTGTAGTAAATTTTGTGTAAGGTTTAAGTGTTCTGCATAATTGGTGGACTAAATTAAGTCACCTTTGTGGAAGGCTGGAAAGCATATGTTTATGTAGCTGATGTAAATAACTAGCTATGTGATCAGATAGCAGTGGAAAGAACAGTATATTAGGGACCAGATTTAAAGTTAAACTTTGGTGATATGGTTGACCTGGGATCAGATGTCTTGTAAGTGAGGAAGATACCCTTCTCAACTTATGTACACAAAAGTAGTTGTGTATCATTAGCATTTTTTGGATATAAAGAAGCATGAATCTTGGACAAAATATCATATTTACCTGGACTTGTAGGTTTGATTGTGAAAAGACTAAACATCTGTTTTTCATCATTGATCTCTCACTGCATCCTGCAGGGCCTGTCATCTCAGCATTGACAGGATCAGATGAAAAATACAATCGATGTGTTGACATTTTTTTGAGAATCACTCAGGTAAGATTACTTGTTATACAGAACTACAGTGAAATTCATGGCTGCTGCTAATGTTTCACCAGTTGGAGCCTTTGCATTCTCAATCATTAATTAAATTAGATACTGAGGTTCTCTGCATGTTCCCTTGTTTCTATTTTAAAAGCACTTTTTGTGCCTTGCTCAGTGCCATTTAACTCTCTTGTAATTTCCCACCTGAAGAGCTTCACACATTTGTACTATTTTCCACCACTTCATAGAGTGGCACCTGTTTGCTTGAATCAAGAACCATAGAGCACACCTCCAGAACTCTTGGAAGATTTGTATGTACTTTTTATTTTCAAGTAGTGACTTTAGTCCCATTTAGATTCTTCATTGGTAATATGGGGAAGAAGACTCTCTGTAGAGAACCAGATAATCAGGTGCAGCAGCAATTTATCATCTAGTGCATTCTAAACTCTGGATTTAAAATTGTACATGAAAAATTACAAATATTTAACTGAGTATACAATGATGCAGTCTTTATATCAGAAGTTATTGAAAATATTTATATTAGGTCATGCACTGGAAAAGCAGGAAATGGAACGTGCCCATTCAGTTTGCTTTGTTGAGCATCCAATATTCTTATGAAATGAAAATTATATCAGAACATATTCCTAAAGAGTTGGGCTGTGGAATGTCATGGCTATGAGGGAAGGGGGAGGAGAGACTAATTGGGCCATACGCTGAAGTTGGAGCTTTATCTAACAGACATTTGCATCTTGTCCCCATCTGTAATCTGGTGTTAGGAAATGCCAGAGTGCAGGTACAGTAGTGTGTAGTACTAGTAGCAGCAGCAGTTCAGGTGCTGCTGCAGATACTGTTTTGGCAGCAGTATTGAGCTGGAGTTATAGAGTATTTATGTTTTATTATAATCTGGCAGTCTACCAACAACTTTCCTGAGGAACACTAAAAACAAAACAAAACAAAAAAGAATAGGTGGCTTTTTAGTAGTTACTTGACCTGGATTTGAAGAAAACTTCTGTGGAACAAGAGAGGCTCTTCCAGCATTCTGTCTGTGCTGATTTTTCAAAGATCTGCAATGAAATGCTGCTGCTGGATGTCTTAAAGCTTTATAAAAATGATTTGTTGCAAGTGTTAGATGTAGAATATGTATGAGGTTTGTTTTCTGCCTTGCATGTGTTTGCACACTTCATTTTTATATGTCTTCTACTTACTGTATTAGATGAACACTTGGCAACTCTGTTATCTAAAGTAAAATTTGTGTTTCCTAGGAATTCCATATATCACTTCCTAATTCCTGAGTCTTTTACTGTGCAGTGCAGCACACCAAAGTCTATCAGTTTTTGTTGAAATTACTTTTTGTTAAGCAGCATGTAATTTCCAGCATAGAAAAATGCTCAAAAGAGGAAAAAAAAAAACTCCACAAAGATTCTCTTTAAGGGATATAAGTTTTTGGTTTCATTTATGTCGGTGATGCCAAGTGCTCATCTAGTATTTGCACTACTTTTAACAATAATAAAATACATACTTTATAATTTTATAAACTGTCTAGTTCTGTATGGATCTACATCTATGACTAGCTGTTCTAGTAAGTGCCAGCATAATACATTAGAGGAATAATTTTTTTGTGATTCATCGATCCCAAATAGCTAGAAAAACAATTATTTCCTTCAATAGATAGAATTTAGAAGGAAAGAAAAATGGTTCTTTGGATTTTAAGTCAGAGCACTAGAAGTTTTTTGAGTATATGGAGAATCTGTGTGTAATTGCTGGTCTCAGAAATTGAGTCTTGCATGCTATTGATGAGAAAATCAATTAAATGGGCAGCTATATTTGTCCTTCTTTAGGTTTCCTGTACCTTTTGAAAAACAACAGCCCCTCAGTTTATGCAAATGTTGTATAACTATCTAGTCTAGGAGACATAGAGTGGATAGTGGTAGGTCAGTGATTGAATTACACAGTATATTTATAACTAGGTAATTTTTTATTTCAGGTCTTTTTAATGGTACTTTGATTAATAACAGGATTCTTCTGCTTCTCTGTTGTCTCTTCAAACGGCTCATGTTTTTCATAGTACTTACTGTTTGGAAGAATGTGAGTTTTGGTGTTCAGAAGTAGTTCAGTTCTGTCCTTCACACTTTATTAGCTTAGCATTTTCTGATTTCATTGGTGCAGACGTGAGAAGGACACAAACTTTAGTCATCCATAGCTGAAAAGTGCCTTGTTATTTCCCTACTGCAACACATGTGTGTATGCTTAGAATAAGGAAAAATAAACTTCTCATTGTTTATTCACTTTTTTTGTCCTTTTTCAATGGACTAATATAGCGTGTGAAGGACTACCATGCTTTCAGTGTTGACTAGTGCAGGAACCTGTGAAGTTTCTTCTTGTGCAAAATTCTTTGTGTGTTTTGTTTGTAAAGAAGTCTCTGCTTGTAGGTTTTGGCAGCCTTGTACTGGTTATCTGATGATTTTTGTTATTTATTTTCCTTTAAGAGTTTGGCTTTGTAGTAGATTGTCTAATTGCGTTTTGGGTGCCTCGTTTCTCCCAGTACAAAATTTCAGAAGTGATGAAAATTTAGTAAGGGTTGCATTATTTCTGCTGCAATTAAGATTTGATGAACTTTTCAAAAAAACATGCATGTAGTTAAATGGTCTTCTAAGATAATGCATGCATATTTTTTCCTGTGATATGTTAATGCATAGGAGTTCAGAATAGGTAATCTTAATGCTTTTGGTACTAACAAACATAAAAGTGGCTTAATTTGGATTTT
>VWZD01001092.1:1819-20096 GCA_013396695.1 Sakesphorus luctuosus | reverse complement strand
GCAGGGCCCATTTCCAACAGTTTCCATGCAAGTAGAACATATAGGAATGGCTGGCATTGAGGTTTTTTATGTGTATTTTGTTTTTTTCATTGTATTTGACTTGGTGAGACTGATGGTTGCTATTGGCAGCCAGCCATATTCTTAGGTGAGTAAAACTGCAGTGAAATATAAAATATACAATAAGTACATAAAAACTTAAAATGAACTTGGCTGTCTCGGTAGATTATGCCAGGGTTAATTCATTATATCCATCTAAAAGCAGAACAACATCTCTACAGAAAACTTTCAAAACAATGAAGATTTTTCTTCATTATTAAAGACTCTAACTGAAAAAAACCCTCACATAATTTAAAACATGAGATAACTTTTTAAAAATTATTTCATGACTCAAAAACTCCAGCATAATTTGAATGGATTTTTGCTTTAGACCTAAATTCTGTGCTGGTTTAAAGGCAAACCAACAGGAGAAATGAACCCAACTCAAAAAACATTACAAATCAGAGTTATAATTCCTAAAAAGATTGCAATAAGTACAATGATACAAAGTAAAACTGGGTTTAACCTTCAAAGAACAAATGTGTAACCCAACACCCTGGGGCACAAACAGATTGGTGTTCATGAGCTCCTGTGCTTAGTCCCATATGGTCCCTCTGGTGTCAAGTAAAAGGAAAGAAAAACCTGTTAGTGAGGATGATGATTGCAGTCTGGTCAAGAGTGGCAGTTGCAGTCCTGTTGAGGTTCTGGTCCTCCTCTGGATCCAACAAGTAGCAAAAGTCTGGGAACTCCAAGACCATATACACTCAGGTTCGAGTGGGAATGCCCAGTACCTCCTCCAGGGCAGGGAGTCCCACAATGGGTGATTTAATTCTCTGAGTCACAGGATATTTTTGGAATCTTTGATGAACCATTAGCAATCATGACCCCTCAGGTTGGGTGTGAAGTTGGTGATGTGTCCCAGGAGGGGAATTATCACACCTGAGTCATTGGTGTGAAGACAGAAACACACCCCTGTCTCACAGGGTTCCTTAGCACCCAGTTTGTAGCCTGAGGTGTCAGATGTGCCCTGAGAAGCTGCTGCAAATTATCCATTATAAAGAGTTTATTAGAAATTACATAGAGAGTGTAGAATACATAGTTTTGGTTACAGCCATATAGTGATAAGCTGTTCCTGGTCACTGTAACGACAATTTTTTTTTTCCCTTTTTCTGTGTGATGTAGCAACACTTTTAATGAAATATCAAATTAGGATCTAAAATTAAGTACATGTTTGTCCCCATTATGTGTATGATCTTTAATTATAAATATCAATTAATTACTTTCTATAAAGGCAGTGAAATATTTTATTTAGTAAAAAAAACCCAAATAGTATTCTTAAGGAAAGCTATTCATAGGGTACTTAACGAACTGGACAAATAGACAGAAAGAAACACCATAAAGTTCAGGAAGCGGAAAGTGTAAGTCTTGTACCTGGGATGGAATAAGATTGCAACAAGGGAAGGTAGGAATTGAAAAGAGCAAAAAGCAGCTTTGTAGTGAAAAACTCAGATTCCTGGTGGGTATTGTGTTCAACATGATCCAGCAGTGCACCTATGCAGGGGGAAAGACACATATGGTCTGCATTAATAATAAAAAAAAAAAGCAGACAGAATTATGGGGTTACTCAAACCTGTCCTGTGTGTATGAGACCAAATCAACACTTCTGTGTCTAATTTAGGGCTTTGCAGTACAAGAAAGGTATTGGAAGTCTAGACAAAATTCCAAGTATTGCTGCCAAGATGGTCAAGGAGTTGGAGCTCAGAGGATTGAGGAGAGGCTTCAGAACAGAATTTGTTCAGCCTGAAGAAGATATTCAGAGGGGAAACAATTTCCATATTCAATTACCTAGTCATAGAATCATAGAATGGCCTGATTTGGAAGAGACGTTAAAGATATTCTACTTCTAATCCCCATGCTGTGGGCAAGCATGCCTTTCATTAGATCACGTGGCTCAGAACTCTGTCCAACCTGGCCATAAGCACTTATAGGCTTGGGGCATCCACAGCTTCTCTGGGAAACCTGTTCCAGTGCCACACCACCCCCACAGTAAAGAATTTCTTCTTAATATCTAATCTAAATCTGTTCTCTTCCCTCTTGTCCCATCAGCACATGACATTGCAAAAAGTCCCTCTCCATCTTTCTTGTAGGTCCTCTTCAGACACTGGAAGGTTGCAATTCAGTCACCCCAAAGCCTTCTCTTCCCCTTCCAGTTCTTTCAGACTTTCCTCATAGAAGAGTGCTCCTTCCCCCTGTAATCATCTTTATGGTCCTTCTCTGGACTTATTCCAACAGGTCAATATCCTTCCTGTGCCAGGAACCTCAGAACTGGATGCAGTACTCCAGGTGGGGTCTCACTAAAGCATGGCTGGGTTTGGAGAAAACAGACTGAGTCTTTTTTTTAAAGTTGAATAATATGAGGAATAGAGACAGTGGAGAGATGTTTCAGTGAGGTAAAATCTAATTAGATTTGAAGAAAAAATATTTTCAACAGGCATATGAACAAACATGGGAGCAGTTTTCAGAGAGAAGCAGTTAATTTTCTGTCTCTAAGAAACTAAACTGACCCTGAGCAAAATGGCATGACTTCAAATTTGACCTTCCTTTATACAAGACATTACATTAGGTGACTTCCAGAGGCTCTTCTAACTTGGATCCTTCTATGAGTCTTTGATATCTTAACAGAAATTGCAAGGTTAGACAGGGGAATTCCTCTTTACTGGTGCATTTATGCACGGGTATTTGATACATGGGCTCACCTAACTTCTTTAAAATAGAGTTGCAAGTCCTTGCGCATGTATATATAATGGCCAACCTTCGCAAACGAAGATTTGAGAAGGGCTCTCCCCACGTGGGTGCGCCCTTCGAGCCTGTGCTTATGCTGTGCCTCACCTAAAAAATCCACTGCACAGGCTCGAAGGGCACACCCATGTGGGGAGGGCCCTTCCCAAAGCTTTGTTTGCGAAGATTGGCCATTTTGTGCATGTATGTGGAGATATAAACACACTTAAGTGTTGTATGTGAACAATATGTATGCTGAAGTAACATGTAGCATGAAACTAAACCTGGGATAAGAATTGCAATGATATAATAAACTGGAAAATATTTTTATTTTACTTTATGATCTGTACTCATTATTACATCAATCTGGACTGTATTCAAGCATCTGACATCCATCCATCTTTAAACACACAGAAGAAAGGAAAATAATCATTTTACAGTAGATGTTTCACCCATTACAGTGTCAGTGGTTGTCACAGATTTCTGGAGTTTAGGACTCCTCAATGCATAAGGCAGCTGGCACTGTTCATAATAACTGGAATGTTTTGGGGTTTTTGTTTGTGACTTACCTATCAACAACATGAAATACTGCATGTAAAAAAGATAACACCATTTTTTAGTGATAGTACTGGAAGTGATCCAGAAAAAGATTTTCAGTTTTGAAGTGTTATTCCTGCTTGACTTAATTTAAATATTTATGAGCTGGAAAGGATATGTAGTAGTTGAAATTATTTGAAGTCTTGTTGTTACACTCAAAGTTGTGTTATAGGCTATAGTCTCATTAATTATGCAGTTAAATTGTGGGGGTTGTTTTAAAGTCTTTCTAGTAGCTATGCATTTTCTCTGATGTTATGATTATCTTACCCATGTCCCTCTGGCTTCTAAGGTTGATTCTTCAGCCCTACTCAAGAAGTATGGGAAACTGGGGGTCACAGTGACTTGTCAGTGCCTGCAGGTGAGTGCTCAGAGAAGTATGATGTTAGTGTTTTCTTTCTCCCCAGGCTTGGGCTCTCCTTGGTGCTGTATTTATAGGTTTCCCTGTCACATTCCACTTAAAGCTCCTGCGTTGCCAGCTGCAGCCTGGAAGTGGCCTTTATCATCCCAAAGGGACTCCAGGCACACAAAGAGCTGTGGTTCATCAGCAGTGACTGCAGTGGAGAGGGATGTCACCCCTCTGCTAACCCCCAGAACTGAAGCTGTAGCAGGGAAAGCCGCTATATCTGGCTCTGGCACAGGGGTTAAAACAACAACACACAGTTGATTCTGGGTAATTTTCAACTCCTATGACAGCTGAGAGGATGTATGAAGTCAATATGTCTTGGATACTCTAGGAATCATATCCTTGGATTTAATAC
This sequence comes from Sakesphorus luctuosus, assembly GCA_013396695.1. Lineage (NCBI taxonomy): Eukaryota > Metazoa > Chordata > Aves > Passeriformes > Thamnophilidae > Sakesphorus > Sakesphorus luctuosus. The sequence continues at coordinate 15,927 of VWZD01001092.1, read as the reverse complement.
TATGCAAAAATATGACCTGAAAGATGAAATAAAGAATTCCTTATATGTGTGAACTAGGCAAATGACTAAGGAGTCTGGAATACAGGATTATAAATACACAATGCTCTTGACAAGTTCTTGTAATGATTTGAAATAAACTTAAACTACAAAAGAGGGAAGTACAAAATATTTCAGCTAGAGAGGAATACTCATCTATGTATTTATTCAAAATGGTAAATAGAGGCTTAGATCAAATTTCACTGCAGAATGTGACTGAAGAGTTGCAGTGGATCAGAAAGAAAATATGTGTTATCCCAAAGAAGAAGGTGGGAATAGCTTCTGGTAGCTGCCTATTCTATCCCTGATTCATTCAATATTCAAAGAATATTCTATGTCATCCTTGACTAGTGTTTGTCTAATTTTTTTTCTCAAGACCTTGAGTAATAACGGCTGCCTAGGGTCTCCTGAGAATCTGTTCTCATGCTTTACTCTCTCACTTGTTATGGCAGTTTATCTAATGTGTGAACTCTTTTTCCCTGTAATTTAATCACATTTTTCCTTTTCTATTATGTGCACAGAGAACATTATTTTCTTTTTTATTTTGCAACCTTTCATGAACATATGGACACTTAACATGCCTTTCCTTTGGAGTAATGAAACCTAAAGCCATGAGATATGCCATGAAATATATGAAAGGATTACTGTGGTACACTGCTTATAGATGTGATATGTTGTCAAGATGAGGATGACCCTTATTGCTGCAATCAGACCTGTGGTAGAGGGAGTGTTACTGAGATGCCAGGGTGCAAGACCCACAGTCTCTGTGGTCATGCTCTTTAGTTTCAAAGAGAGATATTACCTCTATAACCTTCATTTACATACAAAGTGATCACCTCGCTGCCTTTCACCTTTATGATGGCAGCAACAGGTTATTTGACTACAGTCTTACTCCACTTCTCCCAGATATACAATTCTGGCATTTGAAATCCTCCATGAGAATATAATCACCTTACAGAAAAGTTGATGGGGTTGTTCCTCTCTCTTCCCCAAAGCAGGGACACCTCTTTGGTAGGATTTACTTCCAGGGCTGCATTGGGCGACACCCAGGTAAAATTAAGCTTGATTGACGGTTAAGTTAGGGTGAATTAACTACAAATTGGTTGCTCTTTTTTTCTTTTTGTCACATGTAGGCACCACACTTCAAAAAGCATGTTGGATTAGAGCAGAAAATTATGTTCTAGAAAATCTTGAAAAAGCTAGTATTATTTGGCAATAAACAGGAAAAAATCAAAAGCATACAATAATAGTATTCATATATATATGAAAGATTGTGGGGGAAAAGTAAAAAAAGAAGTGAAATGTCTTCACTTTGCACAAGACAAAAATAATAGGCCTATATTTCATCAAAGATTAAATCTGAGTATGGAGAAAGGTTTCCTGATGGGGTGATAGCTATGCACCCAAGGGAGTTACTTAAGCAGTCTACAGAAAGAGGACAGCTAAAGATTTTTAGATATACATTAGGAAAAAAAACCCCAACAAACAAAAACCAAACAAATATCTTGTTTAAGTAGAATTATAATTATACAGTATCAATATAGAAAGGACTCATAAGGATCATCAAATCCAACTGCTGACTCCACACAGGGCAACCTCAAAGTTCAACCATATATAAGAACATTGTCTTAACCCTTCTTGAACAGAGAGAGGCCAAAATCACTACTCTGGGGAACTTGTTCCAATACTTGATCACCCTCTCAGTAAAGAACTTTTCCCTGATATCCAATCTGAACTCTGCCTGGGGCAGTTTTAGACCATTTTGTTGTGTTTTTGAACAGAAACTAAAGAGAAGAGATTGACATAATCATGGAATATTCTGAGTTGGAAGGGACCAGCAAGGACCATCGAGTCCATCTATTAAGTGAATGCCCCATACAAGGATCAAACCCATTACCTTGATAAAGTTATAGAAAGAGATGAGGTCACTCCTCAGTTTCCTCTTCTTTAAACTGAACAAACTCGGTAACCTTAGATGCTTCTCATAAGTAATGCTCTCTAGTATTTTCACCATCTCTGTTGCCCTCCTTTGGACATATTCTAATATTTTCATGTCCTTCTTATACTGTGAAGCTCAAAACTCTGCACAGTACTCCAGGTGAGGCTGCACAAATTCTGCGCATAATGGGATAGTAATTTTTTTTTTTTTGATCAATTATCTTCCCTGTGCTTAATGCACCCAAATTGTTGGTACTTCTAGCTGCCAGGGCACATCAATGATTTATTTTGAGCTTAATTAAACCTTATTTGACAGAGGAGATGGAGCAAATCCCTCTTAAAGGCCTCTTCCAGGCCTGTTTTTTATGGTGCTACTGCCACAGGTGAGTGGTGCAAGGGATGATGCGGTCACAACCCACCAGAAGGGTGGGTGATGTTCATTGTAAGTTCTAGCCAGGCTGAGTAAAGACACTAGACACATGAGCTGGAAGAGACCCACAAGGACCATTGAGATCAACTCTTCAGTGAATGGCTGATACAAGGATCAAACCTGCAACCTTGGCATTATTAACACCATTCTCTAACCAACTGTGCTAATCTCAGGGAACTCTTAAGCTTTTATTGTATAGTTACTTCATCTCCAGCAACCATCCCACTCTTTAGACTTAAAAACTGTTGACTAACAAGCTCTTAAATTTTTCAACACACTTCTCAAAAGTAGGGACTAACAAGCTTTTAATGTCTTACGGTACACTTCAATAAGCTCTCAACTCCCACAACACACTTCTCAAAGATGCTGGCTCACAAGCCACAACACACCACTCCTCAGACTCAACACTCCCACAATAAACTTCAATACAGAGTATGGGATAGAATATGATAGCTATGCTTTGCCCAGACAAAGCAAGGCAGGAGAAAAATAAAGGATGAAGAGAGAGAAAGAAGACAAAATTACCAGTTTTTAGATACCATGCTGGTCCTGCCACATGGATGGTCAGGATCTGAGCTAATGAGACAAAGAAAGTGAGAGGAAAAGGGGGGGACCAGTCAGCTTCCTTTTATTGTTAACCTGGTACACTCCTCTTATGTAAACTAGATTTCTTGGGCCATTTTGTTCACACATGAACAGTCTGCCCTTTTGAGCCCTCCTCCAGGTATTGAGTCAGGGGAGGGGTAGGGGACACACACAATTGAGTAGGAGCCTCAAGGTGGAATAGAAAGTTGGCTCAGAACAGCTCTGTTCCACCTTTGTGGCACCCTCATTTCAAATCACAACTTTCCTGTAGCAACAGTCAGAATGTATGAGACAAAACATGCTTACACCTAGTCCTCCCCCAGGATGCCAACCCCCCAGCTGAGCCTGAGCGCTGAGCGAGAGATAACTGGTTGGATAGGACTAAAATAGTGCTCAGAGTCATGCTAACAACTGAGCACTATGCCATTCAAGTACCCCAGCTTGTGCTCTGCATCTGACAGTATTCCCTATGCATACTGAAGCCTGCATGGGATGATCAGGTTGCATCTCTTCTGCTAAACCAGTCTTACAGCAGAATTTAAAAGACAAGAACAAAGTTATTTGTTAGATAATAACTGGGAAAATATTTAACAAATGCATAGAAACAAGAGATGAGATATGGAGGACTGACAAACTCTCTGTTGAGAGTGCAACAGGGAGAAATGTAGTAGTCCAGCATGTTAAACAAGGTTCAAGTCAGGAGAGAACTTAAAAAACCCAGGACAGAAACATAATGTAAATAAAAGTCAAAGATTAATTTGGGGAAAGTTTCAAGGTTTTCTGAGGGAAAATTATTTCTTAGATTGCTATGTAGGTGGCAGTGCGGACTAGTTCCTAAAATTGCAGAGTAGCTTGTTTTTTATGTGGGTCTACTTTTAAAAAATGCTTTAAACCATTGCTCCATAGCTCTTTTCTTTTCTTTTTTTTCACTGTGGAGAACAGCCTGTCACTACACTAAAAAAATTGGAAAAGTGGATTTTTTCCCAGCTTCCTGAAAAACTAAATATACACCCATATTTTAAGGCAATGACTAATCCTGATGCAAGCAAGGTTTTGTTAACCTATTTAAGGTTTTCATCTGAAAACCAAAGATTTTAATGAAAATTCTTAAAATAAAAATAAAGTGAAGGTTTTAACATTCAGGGCAAATATATACATTGTCTAAAGGATTTTTACTGACTTGGTGAAGTCTCTGAAGCCAGTTATAAATGAGAAATGAAATGAACATTCACTGTCCAATGCACAGGGAGAATACAGACACTGCTTTTCAATTACTGCTTCTAAAAGCTTTATAATTTACTGTACTGTTGGGGTTTTAGGATTTTTTTGTTTGTTTTTTTTCCCTATTCTGAAAAGGATCCACAAAATACCACCGAGGAAGGTCTGGAAAAAAATACAAGGAAAGCTAATTTTTAGACACTGCTTGAATTTGTGTTTATATATATTTCTCCCATAATTTTTCTGAGGAACTAGATCTATTTAAAACTATTTCTTATCCTTCTATTACTAAAAAAATTTACACATAATCATATATGTACTTCTTCTGTGCCCACTAAGAATCATAGAATCATAGAATCGATTGGGTTGGAAAAGGCCTTCAAGATCATCAGGTCCAACCCTTGGTCCAACTCCAGTCCATTTACCAGATCATGGCACTTGGTGTCATGTCCAATCTCAGTTTAAAAACCTCCAGGGATGGTGAATCCACCACCTCTCTGGGTAGCCCATTCCAATGCCTGATTACTCTCTCTGGAAAGAATTTTTTTCTGATCTCCAGCTTAAATTTCCCCTGTCAGAGCTTAAGCCCGTGCCCCCTTGTCCTATTGCTGAGTGCCTGGGAGAAGAGACCAACCCCCACCTGGCTAGAACTTCCCTTCAGGTAGTTCTAGACAGTAATGAGATCACCTCTAAACCTCATCTTCTCCAGGCTAAACAACCCCAGCTCCCTCAGCCTCTCCCCATAGGACTTGTGCTCCAGTCCCTTCACCAGCCTTGTTGCTCTTCTCTGGACCCACTCCAGCATCTCAATATTCTTCCTGAACTGAGGGGCCCAGAACCGAACACAATGCTCAAGGTGTGGCTTCACCAAGGCAGGCACAGGGGAAGGATCACTTTCCTGGTCCTGCTAGCCACGCTATTTTTGATACAGGACAGGATATAGAATAACACTTATCTGTTGAATCTCATAGAAATATTAGAAAATGGAAGCTCTACAGAGTAGCATGAACATTTTAAACCAATTTTTAACCACAAAACACATGAATTTAAATACAAGGGTTGTAATGGTAGTCTTTATCAGAGGTTTTGCCTTGGGGATAACAGAAATGCACCCTTTTTGACCAAGTGTAATGTGAAATTCCCATTTTTAATTATATAAAGCTCATGGTTAAATTAAGCATTAAAAAAGTTCATGTTACACAAGTCTTTACAGGTTGCTGAAGTATAGCCATAATCAACATTCAGAAAACATTATCCATATTACCAAACTATATATGGCGATGTTTGAGGGTGACAATACTTGATACAGATTTTATTTCTTGTTACTTACTGCTATATGTCATGGATTAACCCCAGTCAGCAACGAAGCCCTGCACAGCCACTTGCTCACTACCTCAGCAGTAATGTCAGGGAGGGAATTGGAAGGGTAAAAGCTACAAAATCATGGCTTGAAATAAAGACAGTTTAATTGGGAAAGCAAAAGCTACACACTAAAGCAAAGGAAAACAAGGAATTAATTCATTTCTTCCCCTGGGCAGGCAGTAGTTCAGGGAGCAGGGCCCCATCATGCATAACAGTTGCTTGAGATTACAAACATCATCACTCCAAATGTCTTTTCTTTCTCTTTCTTCCCCAGAATTTATATACTGAACATGATGTTGCATGGTATGTCATTTGTTCAGTTTGGGTCACCTGTCCTAGCTGTGTCTCCTCCCAGCCTTCCACACACCCCAACTTCCTCGCCAGTATCGTAATATGAAAATCAGAAAAGTCCTTGACTCTATGTAAGCCCTGCTCAGCAATAACAAAAGCATCTCCATATTATCAACTGTGTTTTCAGCACAATTCCAAAATACAGACCCATAACAACCACATGTTGTGGGTTTAGGCAGGTGGGCCTAAATTTAGGCCTTGGAGTTCAGATTAGGCCTAGAATTGTCAGCTGACTTGAGCTGGGCTGGGCTAGCTGACAGCTGATTTCTTCTAGCCAATAATATTGTATTCCATACCATCTTACATCATCTCAAAAGAAGAAAAATCCAGTGTGTGGGAGTGGCTTAGTCAGTTTCACCATGGCTGAGGTGCAGGAAAGACGTGCTGCACCTTTTCTGCTATCTTAGGCCTTGCCACTGCCGCTGCCGGTGCTTGCAGTTTGAGCTCAGGGAAGTAGAAACATTTTGTTGTTACTCTTTCTGTTTCTTGCTGAATGTCTTTTAGAGTGCTTATGGATCTAGAGTAATAGACTTTGTATTAACTGGGGAGTGGGAGGTTCTAGTTATATGTAACTTGTGTAAGAGTGTGTTATATTGTAGTTTTCTCTTAATTTTCTCTTTTCTGTATAAATACATATAGTTAGTTTCAGCATAAACCCGGTTTGGAGGGTTTTTTTCCCTCTCCTTCTTCTTCCCTTTTCCCTTGGCTGGTTGCGGGGGAAGAACCTTTTCTCTGTACTTGGGCAGTTGACGTTTTGCCAGCTCAACCCAAGACACCACAATGAGGAAAATTAACTATACTCCTGGCAAAATCAGCACAGTGTTCTTCTTTGGGTAGTTCTATATATTGATGGTAAACTTTGTAGTCAGGTAAAATAAGGCTGCACCATGTCAAAATAGTGACATATACATTTTCCAAGGTTAAAATGTTTGCACAAAAGTCAGTCAGACCTCTATTTTCTTTCTCATCCAAAGATTAATTACAATATATGCATCCATATGAAAAATAAAAATAATATACATTCATGAAGCTGAAACATGAAAATATTTAGGATAAAATTTCAAAATACATATGGTATTTATTTTGTGTAAAAGGCAAATCCCGTGATACTGTGTTGTTGGATGTTCTCAGTTAAACAAGAGCAAATCCAATATAGTAGGTATTGCCCTGTTGTATGGCATTTTTTGTAGCTGAATCAAGTCCTAGCAAGAGTTGAGTATCAGTATAGCTTAAATTCTAACACTAGATTGTTTTAGCAGTTGGTTCCCATTATTTTAATTTATGCTTACTTCATAACAAAAGAGTTGAGAATATTCAGAAAGCAGAAATACAGTGTTTCCCTCCACCTCTCTTTTGAATGTGTTAACAACCATGTTATGATTGTTTTGTCACATGAAAGATTGATTCTTATTTATAGTGTAAATTGATTTCTCATGTCAGGATAATTACTCTAAATAAAACATATATAGAGAGATATAGATATAGATACACATACGTGCATAATATAGAATGTTCACATTATCTTTAGTGGTTTAGGCATCATATCAAAATGAATTCCACAATGAAGTTCCTCAATATGATACCAAGTAAGAACTTGAAGAAGAGAAGAAAATACAACTGACTCTAGAATCTATACCATATAGTGTACCACTATAGTCAATATTTAATTGCTAAATGTTACAAAAAAAGAAAGCTTTCTAGAAATGACTATTTCTCTCTACTACACAAAGAAAAGCTCTTTGTGAATTTCAGAATATCAATGAGATGTCTGAGTATAGGCTGAATGGATATAGATATTTCTTGAATTTTTGGATGATACATGACTTTAAGCACTACTGTGTCTTTTATGATATACAAAGTTATGCTCTTTGTGGAAGCAAGGTTTTTTGCAGATCTCTTTCATGTATGAAGAATTTTTATCTTTTTCCTTGCACCTACTGCATATGGCAGACAGCTCTTTTAAAGTAATGCAGGTCTTGCCCACCTCACTTAGTGTTTAAAACACATTTAGAATAATAAGGAAACTAATATTAAGCAATGATCTTCATGACAATTATTGAAACCTAAGGTGATAAGAAATCCAGTTGTCCATATTCCTCCTTTCACTATCAAACTGAAAAGGAACATATCTTTCTGGTGAAATTGGTCATAAGACAATATAATGGAACACTTGATGTCCATGGTTTAAATATACTATGAGAAAGACAAGCTTGGGAAAAAAAAATCAGTAACATTGATTGCATATATGGAGTCAGGAGTTTTAGGCCCCTTATTAGCAGGAAAAGAGAGGAATTTCAAAACAAGAGCTACAAGAGTTTCACCAATTTGGATATGACCTTTAGAAAACTATAGTGTTTGAATGGAAATCAGTCAAGGGTAATAAACAGAGAGACTTATAAAAGGATTTTTTTTTTCTGTTTTAAGCTTAGATTTTAACAGGCTTTGTGCTCATCAGTGAAGCTCATCATGCATGAGTGGAGAGAAAAAGACAATGGACTACTAGAAAAGGGAGAGACTAACAAAGGTTTTAAACAAATATTATGAAAGCCAGAAGGCAACAACCAGCCTACACAGCTGCCTACCTGCCAATAAAGTGCAAATAATTGGGATGCTCCTATCTAAATTGAGTGCCTGGTTCAGTTGTTGAATGTTCCTTTATTAGCTGTTAGGAAATTATATCACTAAACAACCAAAGAATTGCTACACAACAGCTGAGCTTTCTGTAAAAAGTTCAAATGTAATTCAGTGTTTTACATAACAAAAACACTCCTGAAAGGAGATAAAATGTACTCAGTAATTAATTTTTTTGTTTATGATACTTGTGCTGCATTCCAATGCTTGATTAAAAAATGCAAAATAAAATATTTCCAGAGCAGACTTTATGGAACTAACAGAAGATACCAAAAGAAGAAAAGAAAAAAATAAACAAGGGGCACATTAAAATATCGGTCATTCTATTTTTATTTTAAAATGTGATCTTCCTAAGAAAGACAGAAAGATTTCATTGTTAAACATCAGGAGGGCAATACAAAGTCAAAATACAGTCAGGTGCTTCAAGGTTCAATGTAAAAGCTATTCATTTATTCCAGGAATTAAATTTGTCATAGCAATCAATGATAGTCATTGTCTGGCACATCTCCCTCTTTTATTCCTTCAAACCATTAAATGAAAATCTGACATGAATCAAATCAAGCATCTTCAACATGGAAAGAATCAAACCAAGGGGCTCATTTTGTCTTTCCAGCTGATTAATTTATGAAACTCTGTGGACTTGGATTTGAGGAACTGAGCACCACACTCTTTAATACTGGCAAAGAATACATTTCTATAAACTCCCAAGTCAGACAATCATATCTTTACCAAACTTTGATTATGTTTGGATAGTCTGTTTGAATGAACAACTACAAAATATTATTTATAGATATGCAAGTGCACAGGGGGGAAGAGCATGTGGTCAGTCATTTTCTGTGTTACTGGACTCATGGGGCTATTAAGATATTTGAAGACTGATGCTTTTTGTTAGCTACTCAATCATACCATGTTTAATTATTTTAAGGTATAGCAGACCCTCAAAATTAAATTGTTAACTGAAAAATTAGGAGTTACCATGTACTACTGTCAATGTTCATATGCATGTAAATAATTTTAATTTATTTACATGTACCTGAATGTAGGCATACACTCACTAAATAAGAAACATTAAAGGTTCTAATATTTTGTTACAATTTATCTAGGAAGTATGATACAGATTTTGGTCACTTTTAACTACTTTAGTGATGGGGAAGGTAAAGTAGAATGGTTAAACTATGTTCTTTTAAAGCAGTCTGCCTATAGATGGTGAGGTACAGCTGAATATTGACACATACAGCATACAGCATCTTGAATGGACCACTACTAAGCATAACGTATCCTCTGTTTACTATAATTAATGACATTCCCATTTATCACAATAGATACATTATTTTTTCAGATGACAAATCTCCATATATCAGCATTCAGTACTGATAATGTATAGTCTGTAAGTCAGTGTCAACTCAGTTCAGAAGAGCAGTTGAATTGTAGCTGCTTTATCATAAACTTACAAATGAATTATTCATTCTGATTATTGCCCCTTCCAGTTTCAGTCACTCCACAATGAATTATCTAGTAACTCTTCAACAACTCACAGAGTTTAATAGCAAAATATAAATAGTCTGGATTTGCAGTATTTTTTCTTCAGATTAATTTTCATGACTAGAGTCAAGATTCAATATTTTATTAGTGATCTGTACAAAACTGGGAGAAAGACTTTTGATTAAAAAAACCATGAAAAAATCTTATTTAGATTAGTTCTTTTTGAAGTGTTTCTTTATACATCAAGTTGAGTATTTGAGGACTAAATTGTTATAATGAAAAAACTCCATTAACTACACAAGGTTGAAAGAAAGACTATCCAAAAATTAAGATCAGAATTTATGAAAAAGGATAAAATAGACCATAATTCTACTGCATCATACAAATAGTGCTTATTCCAATAATTTTGACATTAGCAAGATCTCTGCTATTTCTAAAGCGCAAATTCTTTTGATAAACTGTTTTTGTGTAGCTTGTCTGGCATTTTCTTACAGACATTGTCTTGATTCTGATTGAAACAGTAAGAAGAGTCTGCTTAAAATCATATATCACCCCTACTCCTAACTAATTTAATTTAATTCTTTTATTTTACTTGTTGCCGTGAGTCCGTAAGAAAGGCTCTGAGCCAAGTTTTGTAGGAGATAAGATAAGGGGTAGTTACTTTAATGAGCAACCCCGCTCATCCAGGAATACATCACCACGCGCTCCAGCAAGCTTTGATTCTACAGTTTTTATAATATAATCTATCCAATCACTACAGTCCACATGTCCAGTTCCACCTCTGCGCCCTCCCAGATCCCACCCCCTGTTGAATTTGGTCTGGGGTCCCCGAGACCCTCCGTCTTCCTCTTCCTCCTCTTCTTCAGCACACAAAGGTCTTTGGATGCTCTCCAGGGCTCTGGGTCACTCTGCTCTGTGTTTATGTTCTCTCTGATAGCTTCTAATCTGGCACCTTGAGAATGAGACTAAATAATTAGCAAAGCTCAGCAGCCTGTTCTTGGAGCGAGGTTAGAGATAGGGAGGACCTTATACTGTAAGCTGCTAAATATTAATCCACTACAAACTACTGCATTACATCTACTGTGTTTCTAAAATCTACAAAATGTGAAAAATCAAAAAATCAGAAACCTCTTTGGCAACATACTCATTCCCCCCGCATATATGCTTAGTAACTATATAATCTGATATCTTTCCTGTTAAATTAATATAAAACTTTGAGAACAGGGATCATTCTTCACATTTTTTGTTTAAAAATGTATCGAAGTTTTATCAGATTTAAACAGTAAAGATTTCTATTTGCTTTAGCTTGGAATGATTATATCCACATACATTACTAAGACTGGGTCAATCCAACTTCTTTGAAATCAGTGGTTGTGTATATACTTAGTTGAAAGGGAGGTGAATAAGATTCAGAATGAGTAACATATTCTTGTGCATCAGACTAACACAGAACATACGGTAGATTTTTCTTCCCTTATCTTTCAGCAGTGAAAGATAACTAAAATAACAAAATGACAACTGTGCTTCACCATGCACAATTTTCAAGTATGAACTGTATTATGCTGCTCTTTTCACTTAGAAAGAAGTAATGAAATCTCTTTGAAGAATATTGTCAAGTATGAAAAGATATATAAAATTTAAGAGCAATAAAATCAGTATGCAGTGTATTGGAGAAGGATGAGTATAGAACAAAAACAAAGAAATATATTGCAGGTGATTCATATCATGTTATCATGATTCATATCATGTTATGGCTCAAATATGGCTCAAATAACATAGAATATTAATAAGTCTTCAAATCCAAGCAAATTTCTTAACAAGAAACTATCAGCCAAATTAGTATTTTAAACATTTGAAGATAGGAAGAAAACGGATTTTACAGTTTCATACCCATTAAGCAATATTTGCACTAACATATATTACAGCGGTACAACTACAGATGTCTGTTCTGAAGTGGTGCATACTCATTCTATTCAGGTATGAAGATGGCCAGTCCAATTCTATTTTCACTGTACTTTGTTATAGTCACTTATAAAGATTTTTAATAAACTAAACAAAATGTACAGAACACATTTCTCCTCAGTTCTCTTCTGTTTAAAGGCAATCCGCCAGTCTGCTAGAAGGCTCATTTCTCACATCTATGTGAGCGATTTTGAATATGTGAAACCAGTATTTCTTCTCTCTGTGAGTGACAGTTTGTGACTTTAAAGACATATGCTTCTTCCATTAAAAGAGTAGATTTTGTTTCTAGAACTAAAAATATCTTCTCTCATAAGCAGTATTTAAGATGATGTGAAAGCACTCTGCTTTTCTTTCTAAGTTGCTAAAAGTAATTCTGGTTGAAGTTAAATCTTTAAGCTGGAAAAAAAATACAGAAAATGAAACTTTCAGGTTTTAATTACATCTGATTGACTGGAAAAAAATGTAAGGTCATGAGCCCTGGAAACTTGGGGATTTTTTCCACAGATCATGAGACAGATGTGAAATATTCTTCAATTTACTAGTCCAATTTGTTCTCAAATTGGATGTAGCCGCCTAGAGGTAGTCAATGATTACTAGATCATGAAAGTTTTCAGTCCTAAGCAGTATCAATTAACGTGTGTAGAGATGTATTTACAAATATCTGTGCTTTACAATGTGCATGGTAACTCCCACTATGAGTTTGCAGTTTAAGCTTAATCTGAACCTAAAATTATGTTCTAAAACTTAAAAGAGCCCTCAGACCTATATATAACCCATGTATTTCAATTGATACTATAAAATCCTTTTTTTTTTTTAATAACAATAATAAAATGAGTTGAAGAACCGTAAACTTCCCTCAATTCGCAGTAGCTGGGTTATTCATTTTGGGTATCTGAATTAATATCCCAAAACTCAGCCAGACCAGGCTTTGCCTTTCTTTTTCCCACTAAGAGATTTTTTATACACATTTTCATATGGATTTTTTAGAAACAATGGCCATATCACCCATGTCAAGGAACACACTTTGCTAGTGGTTTATTATACATTCCTCCAAATGTTCCATGTTTACCAAACAGCCAAGTTTCCATACAGTCACTTTGTTATGGGTAACTCAGGTAGTGAGGAGTTATTATAGCATGATGCTTTGTTCAGTGCACAATTTTAAAACAAGCTTCCAAAGTAAACTGAAAGTTACCATGAATCTTAACAATTTTCAGAAAAATGGCATTGCAGCACACTTCTTGCTCACTCTATCCAGCTGTCATATACCATTAGAAACTAAAGCAGGTTAGTAGGAAAAATAGTTTATACTTTCACTGCTATGGGATTAAATTTGATTTTGCTTATACAGATATTAAAATATGAAGAAAAATGTTATTCTTTGAAAGTTTCACTAATAAGAGGAAATAAAAATACAGGTTGGTGTACCATCTGGGAAAGATGGGTGACACTTACTCTGAGGGGTGGAGACATAAAATGAAGGAAGGCTGCAGGATAATATGGTCACATTTATATCTGTCTCTGAGAACTACAAGCTGTCTGCAGTAAACAGTCATTTTGATACATTTCACATGTCTTATTCAGGTAGGAAAGTCAGTTTGTCAGACAACAGCCTCTTTTCCTGCTGATATAGTTGTATTCACCCTCCTTAAATGTTCAGTAAGTAGTTGGAGGTTTGTCAGTTAAATATGTGACATTGTTATGACTCTTGATGACATGTGCAATGACACGACTTACCTAGGGTGTTAAAAGTCATCTTTTTGCCAAGGATGGGAAGTGACACAGTTCTCATTCCACTGCTGGTTTTACCTCTCCTGTAATTGATATTTTTTTGCAGCAGTCATGCCAGCGATACGATTTTGTACCTTTTATACAGCTTTCATCCAGGTCATGAGATAGCTTTGAGAGGCACCATCATATTTATCCTGCAGGAAAAAAGAAGAAGAGAAATTACTCCACTAAATTTCCTCTTTAAAAATGCTGATCTCATCTGGCCTGTGCATAGTTAAACAGTATTGTCAGACACAGCAAGGACAGGCTTTTACCTTCAATGCCAATATTTTAAAATTTGACTCCCAGAAGAAAAACCTCAGCTGAGGTCTGAAGGTGCCTG
>VWZD01001090.1:64466-74468 GCA_013396695.1 Sakesphorus luctuosus | reverse complement strand
ACAGATAATTCACATACACTTCAAATACCAAGTAGTGAAACAACTTAAGATTTCATTAAATAGATGTATCTCACTAAAAAGTAACATTTATCATCAAGATGCAAGTAATACAACTACCTGGGAAAAACTACTGAGTAATAGGTAAAGTAAGCAACTGTCAGCCAGGTGGCAGCAGCATAGGATGGAAACATTAAAGAAAAGTCTTCCATCAAAATCAAAAGGCTGCCAAGAAAATAAGAAATACAGGCAATGATTTATGTTATACAAAGATTCATCCCACCTACCTATTATAGTCTTCCCCCTGTATTTCAGGATTGTTTTTTAAGTTTTATGCTAAAATAGTCAAAAGATTCCCAAGGAATTTTCTTTTTCCTAGTTTAAAAAACCTCCTTCATGACATTTGTAGCAAACCCAGAGAGAAAGAAACCACTACCCCAACATTTTTCACACGGATCATGAAGTATCATACAATATTAATTTTTCTAATAATCATACTTAAAATATTGAGCTTTCCATTCTTACAGTTTTGTAAGCTGTGTTCTTTTTTGTTTTAGACTAAAGAAACTCCAGTAAGTCCTACAGCATGAACTTCTGAGCTTCATAAACTGATCTCCATAAAAACACAGCACTAAGTCCTAATCACTGTTCTGCAGAACCCTCAAGGGAAGGATTACTATTTTTTTTGTAATGTTACCTTCATATTCATATCTTAGTATCACAACACACACATTAATCCAAATCTACTCTACTACTCATTAGTTACCCTGATTTCTGTGCGTCAGGAAACATGTCCATTTCAGATGGATTTCTTTCCATTCCTTCCAGCTTCTGCTTGTTACACTGAAATTTGATTCATCAGTCAGACATCTCTGTTTCCAGGGGCTTTGCTCACTTGTTTCATGTTTGACTGCTCTCAATTGTATTCACAGTTTCTCTGCTTAATATTATTACCAAGATTCATTGATGTCTTTTCTTCTTTTTCAAGATCTCTAATCAAAATTAGAGCCAAACAAGCTGTCAGTTTTCCACACTTCTCCTTTGCACTATTTATCATAACCCTTTATTCACCATCTTCTAGTGCCAGCAGTGTTCCCATTGAAGTATATAAAAGAGTACTGTGTCTTTTTATCCTAAAAATATACCAAAGTTCCTAACACTTGTTTTTAAAACCATGTTGTATACTAAATACAGCTATTGTAGTGTTAAAATTGTTTCTACGTTCATGATAATCATAAAACCTATTTAGGCCTATATTTACTATTTTAATACATAGCATACTTGCACCACAGGCTGTTATACACATGGTATTAATACACTACACACATATGTAGTCTCTCAGCAAAAAATGATGGAGTATTATATTGAACCTCCCAGATCTTAATGTGTCTCTCGTAAGCTAGTTTTGGCAACCAATAGGTTTAGAACACAAAAGCATTTTATATTCTTCTAAGTGTGCACTGATGAAGCATGTGCCTCATCAAGCAGATAAGATTTGGAGATGAGCATACTGTACATCAGGATTCCTAAAAGGAGATGGACTTGATCCCCTCCAAGTTCCTGCAGGTACAAGTACCCCAATGCAGCAAGGAGAAGCAGACAGAGCCTCAGCTGAACATGGAGTGCAGCAAAATCTGGGAGCCTGTCAGCTCAAGCACCAGGAGGGCAGTTCCTGCTCTGCCTCCAGCTCTCATCCACAGAGTAGGTTCTGAGCCCTGGTAGCAAATATGGACAGGAAATTCTGTTCAAGGAAGCCTCTGAGCTGTCTGTGCCTGAGTCCTGTAGTGGTTTGGGAAGAATGGGGTTAAGGAACACTGGTGGGACAAAGACACTTCTGCCAGCCCAACCTATCACCTGGGAAGGTCTGCTGCTTGCCAGGCACCTGGGTACTGAATACTATGGAGACGCTTTTACTGAGGCTGGTAGTAGTCTGGCCCTCAGACTATTACCTTCAGCTGCTCTTCCATATGGGCATCATGGAAATAGCACGGGGAGACCAGGAGCATACAACATGACTACAAGGCTCACAGGGTGCTGAACAACACCTGGTAGGTAAGCAGTGTCTTGTTCATCCTGCTGGTGGAAGGGGAGAACTTGAGGAGGAGCAGACAGATCCTGCAGATGAAGGAGTGGCTGTGCAGATTGTGTCAAAGGCTAGGACTCAGCTATTATATCCACAGCACCTTCTATGAGGATCAAGAACTGAGAGGGAACATGTGCAGGATCCACATGAAATTACATGGCGTAACAGCATCTTTGCCCAGAGGCTGGTCAGTCTGTTAAAGGAGGGCTTAAATTACCAGAGAAGATGGTGACCTCTGAATGAGCAAAGAAGTGGTGGTTAGGGTTTGCAAGCAAAAGATGCAGGATGATGTGGACAATAGAGATCTTATAATCAACCAAACAGGTGAAGTGGGGCCCCATCAAGTGTGTGTACATACCTGATACAGGAACACCAGTTGCGTACACTGGGATAGGGTTAGGAAAGCCAAGGTCCACCTGGAGTTGAATCTGGTGAAGGATATGAAGGTCAAAGACAGTCTTGTACAGGTACACGAGCAGCATAAGGAATCTTCCCCTAGGGGGGAAGCATCAGACTCCTGCTGAAATTGTCAAAATGATACAAAAAGGTCAAAGCACCTTCTTCACCTTGCTCTTAACAGGTTAACACCTACTTTCTGGAAGCCCAGGTGCCTGAAACCAGAGGCATGAAAGAGTAGAGGATGAAAGACTTACATTGAGTAAGAGTGTCCTAGTTCAGCAGCCAGGACCAGTTTATCACCATGTGGGTGTGATAAAAGCTGTGTACTCTACACCCACTATGTCATTTCTCATTAACTGTTAACAATGGACCATGACTGAGTCTTTCCTACACTATTAAGAATTGTTCTTGACTTTCCAAAAACTAGTTTTATTACAGGATGCCTGGACAGTGTTTTTTCTAACTCTTTTCCTTCTGTCCAATTCAATTAATGGTAACACAAACACAGTTTTGTGTTCACTACTATCACCTGCAATACAACTCCTCATGTGACATCCACATGACCACAGAATGAGTCATGCAGGCAGAAAGTAAATTCCAAGAAATGAGAAGGCTTTAGGCTAACCAGAAATGATAACAGGAAGTATAAATTGTTTTGATGGACTTAATTTAAATGCAAACTTAAAAAAAAAGTAAACAATTTTGCACTGATTGTACCAAAACGTGCTTAGAAAATTGTGTTTCATAAACAAACCTAACATAAGCAGTATTCAATTTCTCACTCTAGGAAGCACGACAGTCAGCTCTGCTGACACCCTGCTCCTTGCACCTTCATGGGTGTTGCACTGATAAATAACTAGAAACTGTGTCTCACTTTAGTCCTTCCTGGACGTGGCTTTGGAAGAAAAGCAAGATTTCTGCAATCTGACTTGCAGAACTTAATTTTCCCAAATCCCTAAACAAGTCGAGAATGACACTGATCAGTAATTTATTGTATTGCTCACTGTGAAACACAATTTTAAGACTCCATGAAAACTCAACAATACTATGCTCTATCATACGTACTTCTAGAGTGGAAAAAACCACCACTTTCTAAAAAGGCTGTACCCTCAGCAAGTCAGACAGAAAAAGGAACAGAGAGTGGAAACACAAGAGATATACCTGATAGCCAAGGCAAGGCCGTATCAGTGAACAGCCTCCATTAATTTGTGGATCCAGCTGCAGTTTTAGACTAGTGACTTTCTAGACATCTTAAGAATTCCTCACAGAAATTACTGATACAAAACTAAAAATACACTTTAACAGGAAAAAAACTGAAAAGTGGATTTGAACTAATCAACAAAATTACTTTCAACTAGATTTTAAAGAAGTCATGTTATATTAACAAGTGTCAGAATTGAATTACCGTTACGTCTTTTGCAGCTCCTCCATTTAACACAACTGGTATCTGAATAACCAGCTAACATAAGCAAGATCCTATTTTTGCCCTGACAAAATCCCATGCCCACATTCACGCAATGGATGGTTGTTAGTAAAGCCCTTGGCACCACGGTTTGATGGCTGCGGACAGGTTGGTTAAGGTTGGTAACACATCCCCACCCAGTTATTATTCCTTGATAGGATCTGGCAAAGTGCACCTGTAAACATCTGCTACATTCACAAAAAATGTTACACAGGCTTGCACACAGACGTGGCGTAATATTCATACAGACACACCGTATTCCCGTGATCACAAGTCTATGAAAACTATCTTTGCCTGCTGCTGACCAAACAGTTACTTGTAGACAGGTAATATGTTATTTAAGCACATCACTGTTTGTCTCATCAGTCTGAGAGGAACGAAGACGTACAGTTTCATTTTACTGAATTACTAGAGCTGGCAAATGAAAGTGTGAAACCAAGGAAAGCCAAGGTCATTGCATTTCCTTGTTGCCGTGCTGCTGGAGCGCACGGCCAGCCAATGCCACACGCCGCTCCTATTGCCACCTCGGCAGCAGCAAACGCCCTGCTCATCATTTGTGGCACCACCAGCACTCTGGAAGCTGCCTGAAAGCGAAACAGCGATTCCTTATTTCATAGTTGGGGAGATACTCCAGTCTGCCAAGGGCTTCTCTCCCCAGTTCTGCACACACCCACCCGCACTCTTGGAGCCGAGATGCAGGGATGGCGGCGCAGGGCATGCGAGCAGGAAGCCCAGCCCCGAGCGGCCGTCTCCGCACGGCGGTGCCCCGGAGGCCGCCCCGCTCTCCGTGCCCCTCGCACGGTACCCCCTGCCCAGGGCNGATGGCGGGGACAGGGACGGGGACAGGGACAGGGCGGGCGGCGCTGCGCGGCGCGTACCGGCTGCCCTGCACGGCGGGGAACTCGAAGGTGCAGGCACGGCAAGGTTCCGCACCTCGTCTCCTGCGCGGGCGGGAACAGCCGCGCTGCAGGGTCGGTGTCTCCTGAGCGGTGGGAAACGTGTGCCCGGTCTGCTTGTGGCCCACCAGCCACTTTACCCAGGCCTGGAGATGGCTGTCACAGGCCCATTCCCGGCACAGACTTTGGCTGTCATGAGCCCTTCTATCTTCTCTGCAGCGTCCCTTAGCAATCCCTGACAGAACACTAGTGCCGCGGACGCGGCCTCTGCATTGGTCTCCGGGCTGCTGAGAGCATCAGGCTCCCTGACAGCGGCACCAGCTAGGCTTCGTAGTATGGAGCTGTGTGAACCTAATAAACTCATACTAGCTTTCTTAAAAGATACTTTTTTTAACTTATATACTGCGTAATGGTGGTTAAGTCAGCATAACAAAGGCCCCAGCTCATTCCAAGGAGAACAGCCCCCACCTTTAAGATAAGGACTTTTTGTTTCTTGGAATCTTAAAGCTATGCATTAAAAAAGAAGGTGCCTCTGGACTACCAAGGTAACACAGGTTCCTTGTTCTTTCAATATCTCTGAAAAAAACTCCTATTACCTGTCGTCATAGGTAACTGTAGCAAGACAAACTCCAGGAAACCTAAATCAAGAGAGAATCAGATAGGCAGTGGCACCGTAGATTTATAGTTGTTTCTCAACACAAGAGCTGTAGTGTATTATGTAATGAGTGATAAAATCGTATTGTACCTGAGTGTATGAAAGGTATAGTAATCATCTGTAAAACACAGTCAGTGTGTCCCGATTTGAATAGGACAATTCATGCCCATGAATTAATATCTGTATTACTTTGCATCCTGGCCTCCCCTCCATCAGCACAGACCAGTTGCAACATTTTCAGGACATGTAAGTCTCCTGTTGTGCTCTGTCCCTTGCCCACACAGGGTCCTTGCAGAAGGTCACAGAGGCCAATCGTTGTTTTAAAGAGGTAATTCAGACCCATGAGGGATTAGCTGTGGCTAAGAGCAACAGACAGCTTGTAATGGACAGAATTTCAGTGTTCCCAGCTGGTAATCATGCCTTGAGCACCCATTGCTGATGCACATATATGATCTTTTGGCTACCTAAAGGTATCCCCATCTGTCTGAGTGGCATAGTTCCCACTGTAAATTAATGGGCTCTTGCCCTGGAGCATCTTTCCTTCATGATGATAGATGAAATGATGCACAATAATACAGTAAACACCTCCAATGCAGAAAACTCATCGTTATTACTAATCATATTCTTCCTAAAATTTAATCATAATATCATTATTCTGAAAAGACAGAACCCAAAAAGTCAGTTTAGTGTTTAGATGGTTTTCAAGCTTTTGACAAGACTTACAGGCCTTGCCCTGGTTTCAATGTTCACAGTCTTCCATTATACAATTGTTAACTTTTCAACCTAAAGTTGCTCTGAGCTGAAAATAGCTATTCATAGCAGAAACTGGACTGAAGGAGAAGGAAGTATGTTCCATCTAAACCAGAAGAGAGCACTTCCTCCAAACAACCTACACATGTCCCTATGAGCAGGTAACACTGAAAATAATAGAAATATTAATTGGACTATTAAAAACAAGGGGAAAAGAATAACTGGAAAAGTTGTTGTAATGAAAAACAGCCCTTGGCTCAACTCCATGACAAAATTCATGTATGAATTTATGTCTATATGTAAAAGACATACTAAGCTGTGAAAACTTTTAACTGATTTGAAGAATAAATGTTGATGGGGAAAAAAACAAACTCAAACAATCAAGCAGTTTGAAGAAAGCTATATACTTGGTAAGTAAAATGGAAATATAAGCAAAGAAGGATAATACGGTCAGTGAAGGTTTCTTGTACAATGACAAGAGAAACAGTCAGTAATGTCATCTGCTGTTTGAATACCAGGTGTTTACGTTTATGAAGTGGTACACTGATAATGGCCAGACATTACACCTGTCAGACCAGTTGTCTTTTTCTCTTTTCTACTCATGGATGTGCAGATTAAACATGGGTTGTGGAACAAGGGCAGTGGTTTATTCTGGCTCAGTCATCAGCACAGCAGTCTCCATTTATTAATGCTTCTTTTGAGGAAGCACAGTGCAGGAAAAAAAGCAAGGAGTTGTATGCTGGACTTCCCAATTGAAGAGTATCAGACTACAGATATTACCTGACACTTTTGCCAGAATATCAAATCCAGGCAGATAACAAGTCTTTGTGGTGAACTCCTATCTGAGTGAAAAACATACCTGGGGGAAATACTAACTTTGCATAATATGAACTTTACATAAAATCCAATATGGATGTATTACACAAAGATTATTAAAAGTCTGCAAAATTATTCAGATTCTTCAGTGTTGAATATTGTACAATAGCATAGAATTCCTCTTGGAGTTTTTGATGTCTGTGTTGTATTGTTGCTGCTGTTTATAAATTACCACAGAAGCCACCAGCTGTCATCATATAAATTTTATTGGCACTCTGTAAATATTAAATCAGGATGCTAAAATCAAGCCATGTGCAGTAACAGCTGATGCTCTGTTAAGGAGAGCACATGCAAGAGAGAGGTGTGCACTGTGATGCCCGTAATTCTCATGGCTTACAAGCCCGTTGCCTCTAGACACTGTTTTCCAGAATTCATTTTGAGCCCAGCTGGGCCCTTTAATCAATGTGCATTGTCTGTTCACAGATATCTCCTGAGCTGAGACACCAGCCTTCTCCCAGTACTTAGCTGCCTGGGTCCTTCTAAATTGTGTGATTTGTTACTACCACTTCTTTCTTGCAGCACCATGGTGTTGTTCACTTCCTTGTAAGCCTTGATGACATACACAGAAGACACTTATTAACTCTGGAATGGTAGCAAAATTCTTCATGTCATGAAGATCCATGTCGTGAAGACAGAGCTCTGTGTCATTGACACAGCATGCTGAAACAAAACCTGTCCTGGCCCAGAAGTTTTGTCAGTTGCAGTGTGACATACTGAGTGAGGATAAGGTGGTAGATGTTAAAGGAAAATGTGTCTTTTGGCTTTTCAAGTTGAAGTGGTGCCATAGAGCCCAAGGCACTGTAAACTGTAAGGATAATCTTCTTCTCAATGTCGACAATTAACATTTTATCAATATTTTTGCAATAAGGCCAACTAAAGAGTCTTTTAATCCATATTCTTTCTTACCTGAGCAAGGGAAGTGTGCATAGCTGCTAGGGAATGATTTTAGGAGAGCTGAAGTTGGTTGCTATATACTAGATATTCAAAGAGCTAGGTTTAGCACAACAGCAAATGCAAAATCTTTGTAATTCGCTATCAGTGTTTCCTCTTTCCTGGCAAACAGCCTGATGGAGGACCTGAAGTAGCTGTAACCCCACACTTCTTCACATGCACCAGTCCTGCACAGCACACACCTGTGAGTGCATCCTAGACATGATGTGATTATGCAGCTTATAGACTGGCATAGGGCTTCCACCTGAGCAGGGAATCTTGTTGTTTTGCTATTGCAGCAAGGAGCTGGTACATTTAGAAGAAAACGCTGCAGGAGATTTCACTATCTGTCAGGAAAAGCTAGTCAGCTGAGAGCAATGGCCTTAGCTGTGAACATTTCAGAGGTGGTGAACAAAGTACTAAGCACAGGATGAAGTACTCAGTGCATTTTCAGAGACTTTTCCCCCGGGGCTGTGCAGCTCTGCAGAATTCAATGTTTGGTGTAACTAGTGGTTGATGTATTTTCACGCATTAAAGCTGGTTGCATTAAATCCACATTTAGGGAAATAGCCTGTACTGAAGATTTATTTTGCTTAAGAAATAGGAAAAAACCCAGCACTCCAATTATTTTCTAGGTAAAGCATACCCCTTTGGAAAACAAACAATTGGTCAAATAAAAGTTCAGAAGTGTAGAAACTTTACTTGGCATTGATCTGAATTTTCAGAGAGCTCTGCAACTATGGCTTAGTCTTGTTCTGTAATACAGGTTTGCACATGAAATTCTCTGAAATAGGTCACAATAACAGGACTTAGAGTGTAAGCATAGTTACACTGGAAAAGTGGAAAAGCTTCATTACAGAAAACATATAACCTCTGAGCAGACATAACTAAATTAAAGTCATGCAGGTTTGTTGCTGTAGTGGTGTTACTACTGGAAGCATCCACATAGTGATCATATGGATCACACCCCATACCTTTCTGATGCACAGCATGCTGCTTGGACAGGCCATTGCTGTGCTGAGAGAGCAAAATCCTGTAAGCCCCTGGGTACAATGTATTCCTAATATGGAATTTTTAAAGGCTGAGAAGTCTGATCCAATTAACACACTGATTGATTTTGCAGAACACTATGCTAATTACATGCAACCAGTCATTGCTGGGTTAATTAAACATGCATCCAAAAAACCTACAGCACTAATCTAATTAGCAATTACAACAGCTGTCATTACCTCTCTTCACCTCCTTTTAAGCTGTGCAAATTCACACTAAGAATCTGGTCCTGCAAACACCTTACATGAATAGCTTTCTTTGACTGCAACAGTCCATCAGCACACAGAAGGAATTTTAAAAGTAGGCTGAATACTTTACAGTCCACAATAGAGTTTCAGTTCTGACATCCTCATGTGCAAAATGCATAGTTTATCAGGCAGTGTTGTCAAAATTACAAGTCTGTAAGATCTTTCTTTACAACTGACTTGTGATCTTACTGGGAGTGTATGTAGGTCCTACCTTCAAGTGATTCTCTGCAAGTATCAAACCTTGTGAAAAAACATACAAATCAAAAACATGCTTGCATTTCAGAAAAAAAAAAAAAAGAAAATGCAGACAAGCATTCTTCAAACATTCTGATATACACACAGCTTTAAAATATGGATCTAACACTCTGAGTAAAACATCTCAGAATACTTGGCTTTTTCATATTAAAAAAATAAATTTGACAATAAAGAGAAAAAAGTTGAGAACTTTAATGTTTTGCATGTTTTTCTTTGGCTTGATTAAAAATGAGCACTAATAATCATACACAATACAGGGATCACAGTGATGCCTAAGAGTGTGATTTAATGTAATTTTAGAAGGTTTTAGAATCATATAGTCTCTGTTCAGTTACTCTGATCTGAAGTCTGAATATTAAAGTGCCTTTCTCACGAGTTGCAGGCCTTGTCAAGGCCGAGCT
>VWZD01001090.1:44660-64372 GCA_013396695.1 Sakesphorus luctuosus | reverse complement strand
GAGTCACACCATGTGCCTGAGAGTATCATCCAAATACTTCTTGAACTATGTAATGTTTGGTGCTGTGACCACTTCCCTCAGGAGCCTGTTCAGTGCCCAGCCACCCTCTGGGTGAAGAACCATTTTTTAATGTCCAGCCCAAATCTCCCGTGACACAACTTCAGGCCATTCCCTCAGATCATCTCATTGGTCAGCACAGAGAAGAGATCAGTGCCTGCCCCTCCTCTCCCCCTCACAAGGAAGTTGTAACTGCAGTAAGGTCTCCCCTCAGCCTCCTCTTCTCCAGGCTGAACGGACCAAATGCCCTCAGCTGCTCCTCATACGGCTTCCCCTCAAGGCCCTTCACCATCGTTGTTGCCCTCCTTTGGACAGTCTAATAGCTTTATATCTCTCTTATATTGTGGTGATCAAAACTGCAGATCTTGACAGAGTTACTAGGAATAACATCATATTTCATGCCGTAACCTATAAACAGCTACATGTAGGCTTCACATCAATCCTTCATGTAAAAGGATAAAGAGAAGACTTTGTTCAGATTTAGTATGCATATTTTATTATTTAAAAACATGTTTATATATAATGAAAGGTGACTACATACAGTTTATTCACCGCAGGTGACCTGCAGAAGCAAACATCTTCAGTTTCAGCATAAGAATATCATTCAGATGCAATTTTTAGTAAGTACTCAACATGGGCCTTACACTCCAAAGCCATGCTGCATGTATTTTTTAACAGAACATGAAGACACTTCTGATTCCATTGCAGTTCAAATACAGAGAATCATTTAGTCAACCCTTGAATTGACCAGTTAAATCAATAGTGATTTCCAATACCCATAAAAAGAGCTGTGGCCCAGATCTGAGAGTCTGGCAATAGCAGTGGAGCAGATTCCCAGAGGACTGAATTTAGAATTAGGCTGAATTCAGAATTAGGCTGAACTCCAGTTGCTGGAAGCTGATCTCTGCCTGGTGTGCCAGGTCAGCAAGAGAAATACAGGGAGAAGCAGCTGGAGAGAGCAGGAAAACCAGCAGCCACTGGTGCTGCATTGCCTAGCAGTAGACTCAGACCCTTCCCAGCAGAGTTCTCTCAGTTATTCCTGTGAAGCTATGCAGGTATTGCCATGAGATAGTCACTCTGCAGATTTTCTGTCATAGAAATGCCTTTCCTGGTTTAGTTTAAGTGTTGTGAACTTTACTTTATCTTGGATTCACTTCAATGTTAAAATTCATCAGACTGGAAAATCTACGTTGTCTTTCCACAGTGAATTTAAGTAATAGTAATAACAACAATAATCCATTCATCTATGACTTGTTTTCTTTGAGAGTATAGCAATTTTTGTATTTTTTTTCCTTGCACTGTGTAACATTTGCAGTTTAAAAAAAAATGTGCAGAGCAAATGCGAGCATATAGGAAGATAACAAGTAGTTTCTATGGCAAAACATCCTTTGCAACCACTACATATTGGTGTAAATTGTGACATATATTATTTTTCAGTGGGAACTCAATTCCAGCTGGGAGCAATCAGACTGACATTTACTAGTCACAGATTTCTATGTGTCTTATGTCCATTTATGTTTTACACTCTCCAGCCATTAATCTTGATGTAACAGTAGACCTATTTGTGCAGGAAAGAGATACAGTCTCAGCTTTGTTGCAAAGACAGCTGTATTGGCAGTCTGCAAGCAAAGGCAAGGTAAACCAGTCAGTACATTTGGGTTTTGCACAGTTAAATCATGTTAGTTCTTCGGTCCTTGTTTACTAGCATCCTAGAAACAGTGATAGGAACGGTGGAAAAATTTTTAAAGTTTTCCCTTGTTAAAGCAAGACCTTTACACATAAGCCCACTAATCTCATTTCCATTTCTTTAATAGCTGCAAGGAAACATCTGTTACATTTTTGGTAAAGTTATTGTTGGAACAGAGAAGTTCATGTAGAAAACCTGTATTTTTAATATTGTTGTGTCCTAGTATGATGACAGCTTTACTTGTTTGGGTTTTTTCATTGGCAAATTCTGATGATCAAGTAAAGAGGTGTTGTGCACTACTTTTAATTGTGCTTATGTACATTTGCATGCAAATTTGACAGTAGAGATCCCACTGCAGGATCTTTAATCTTCTGAGTCTCACATTTACACTCTTCTACAATCATGATTTCTTTCACAACTGGGACAGAACCAGTGCAGTTGAGGTGCAGGCGCTTCATGGAGAACTTGCTGGGCAAGCAATGAGAACAAAAGGTATAAAGGCGATCTTGTAGACCAGGAACATGAAAGGAACTACATTTTCCAAAACACAGATTATTCTGTACTGTCACCTTCTCACAGTTGTTATGAGTAACACCCTGAAAGAGAAAGCAGTTTAAGGTTTCTGGTACAGAAACGGCCCATAGACTTTTCTAGAAGACACGAGCAACAAAACAAAACAACCAATCAAAAAAAAAACCCTCCCACTGCATTTTTGCTTCTCAGAACAATGGTACAGGTTTCTCATTCACATCTATATTTACATATGTCTGTGTGAAATAAATTTAGTTCTGGATATGAATAGACATGGTCCTTCACAGACTTTGATTACAGACATACTGAGAACAGATGTTGATGTACAGGTAATACAGCACTTTTACCTATACTATTTACTTGCTCACCAACATTCTTAGCACAGAATTAGATGAAAGCATCAGTCTTCTACTTAATACAGCAGAAAAGAATCCTTGCTTAATTTTAAGAAAACAAGGGTTTCTCCTGTTAATACTTGTCTTGGAAGTCTGTATATATGCACATGTGATTGTGTGTATATAGACATATACACACATATAAATATATATATGTATCATAACTCAGAGATACAAACTGTTGAAATGTATATTCATTGAATGTGTAATTACTCCCCACTTCCCTACTTGCTTAGGCTGTGTCAGAACATCTTTTCATAAAAAGAGTAAATAGCTCCCTGAAAATCAATTGTACAGCATTCCTGCAATTTAGCAATTTGCCTTATCAGACTAAAGCTGTTTCATCAGTGTTTTTCAGCCACTTATGATGTGTGAGTATTCCGAAGCCCTGTGACCTAGCCAGTGAAGTAACCCATGTATCTTTACTTGCTGGCTGCAAAAGGCAGGGGAAAGGGCATGATTGTTGATCTTGGACACCTGTTCTTACCTGGTCAAAAGGCAGGGCTCTGCAGTTTTCTTGATGCATTTCATTGGTCTTGATTGGCAGGACAACCTCTTCAGATGCTGAATTTTTCTTTAACATGAAATGGTCCCAAAATTTCTTGGCATCTTTTCTGTAGTGAGATTCAGACTCCCTCTTGCTGGAATAATGAGGTGGCGAGAAGTTTTCCACAGGAGAGATCTCTCTAGGTGCTGCCCGGGTTCTCAGGTCTTGGTCTGCATGGAGTTCTGAATTGGGAAGGATAAATCTAGACGTTTTTTTCTCTTCTTTCTTCTCACTTTCAGATGCTGTCTGTGGAATTGCTACAAAAAAGCTTGGTACTCCGAGGTTCTCCCCATCTACTGGATTCCCGCCTATCAGCTCAGGAAAACTCTGGCTTTCCAGATTTTTGTCCAGATAGAAAAAGGTCTGAAATGGCTTTCTGCTTTTCCTTTGCTTTGAATTTCCCTGTGGCTCCGTGGCTCCAAGACATGAGAACACTAACAGCTGAAGGAGAAGCACTGACATGATTGTGGAAAAGTGCAACCCTGTAGACCTGCTGCTATTGCTGTGAATGTAGTGTGCTAGCTTTATATGAGAATCTGAAGTCAGCTTATGGCTGATGTCTGAGTGCAGAGGAGGGGAGGGCTCAGGGGAGACCCTGGTGTGGCTAATTGCATTCATTTTCTGTAGATTACAATTATGATAGGAGAGTTTGTGCTAATGAAACTCTGCTCTCAATCTGGATGGTGTGTATTAGAAGTTCCTATCTAAAATCTAGTAACCTGGGATGTTGTGGGGGACATGAGTCAACAGGAGGAAATGTTTGGATAAGCTGTCTAGGTTAGGCCTAGGAATTAAGGAAACATTCGAGGTTGTGTATTTGAATATTCAATGTGGTCTTCATTGTTTGTTTTGCCTTTCCCATCCATATAGCCAGAGACTGTCAAAACAGGAAGTGTTATTTCAGTACAGTAGGAAAAGGCAAGCTGATTAAAGTTTGTTAAAACAGGAAGCTGGATTTGGATACATCGAATCAGATCATGTTTTCAAAAATTAAGTTTAACTTAGGTCTTTTGGATTTGGGATTGTACCCACATTCTTCACTAATGTCAACTGACCAAACTTGTGCTCAGACACTTTGAGGAATCTGGTGGGGAACACTAACCGTTTCTTCACCTTCCTCACAGCAGGTTTGCAGCTGCTGGAGCAAAAACATGTCACTAAGAGTAAAAGGTCTCGGGGTGAAGAAGCTCTGCATGCTAGATTCTCAAAGATTAACTGACAGTGCCACATCCAATACATGCACCAAAGCTACTACAGGCATCCTATGAAGCTGCTAAACAAAAAGCTTTCAAGCATTTAAGCAAAACATGTTAGAACACACATATTCTAGCCATTAATATCTCAATAAAAATACCTAAATATTACTAGACCTTAAAAGAGAGGCATCTTTGGCAAAATTATCATGCTATTCAACATGTAAAGAAAAGAATCTGCTAGAACATCATGTAGAGAAATGTTTTGGGAGAAGGGTTATTTTCAGAAAACATTGCAAACATTGATCCTAATATGAAAATATTAAAAAGAAATTCTGCATCAGATATTTTGGCATTTATGTACTCTAATCTCTCTACACAATCCTGTTTCTACTAGAGTCTATCAATAGACTCCTATGTTTGCATTATTCTTGAAAATGTAGGTGGTGTGTACTAGATGTATGAAGTTATTTGACTTTAGTTTTTAGGGAACTAGTTTATTGCCTGATAATTGAAGTAAAGTGATCACCAGGTAACATCTTTGTGAGGCACTGACTTAAAGCTTTAGCACAAAGTTAGGGAAGATCTAGACCTTTTCCATACTGCATAAATCACTTGAGTTAAAATTTTTTGTTATCTCATGGTCCATCTTGAGAGAGACATGCATAGAGCTTCAGCAAGAATAGGGTTTACATACCAACACTAGAATGTATTTTTGCCTTTCACCTCAGTGGGATGATTTCATTAGGGAAAACACAGCCATCAAGCACAAGCTTTATTGCTCTGTATTTTCTGCTAAAAGCAATTTAATTCTGCCACTGGTTTGGTGCCTTTCTTAAGTCTCAAGTTTGCCCTGGGAGGGCAGATTCTCCCACAATTATTGGGAGTGAAATCATAGAAATTACTGGTATCTGCAAAAAGATCAGCTGTGAGGCATGCACACGCAAAAAGTCCATACATCATGTTTACACAAGTGTGTGCAGCATTAAGGTGGAGCAACAATGAGTTAAGAGGATTAATTCGATGGTAGATAAGTAAGGAGGCTAGAACTTTCTCATCATATCTGTACTGGCAGTTTGAATTCTCTCCTCATTATCTGTATAGGCCAAGAATTTGAACTGAAGCAGTTGACTCTTATAAGTAAAATTCCTTGTATCAGATAGGTGTTAGTAGCAGTCATTGAAAATTATAATTCAGCAAAGTTAGTGATATTAAATTTTTACGTTTTCTTCTTTTTTCCTCTTTATTTTAATTGCTAAAAGAGCCGCAAGACCGGGCTGATACTCTAACCTATTATGTTGTGTTGACACAGAGGATCTGACACATTTGCCAATGCCTTTCAATATGACATTTGGCTGTTTGAAGCAACGTATACATTTGCAGAACATCTAAAGAAGTCTCTGTCAATGTGCAGATAGAAATTAAGTAAATGGTAGTGCTAGAATGATTAGGCTACCCAGACTATCTAAACTAAACTGGCACAGGTTACGGG
Organism: Sakesphorus luctuosus; assembly: GCA_013396695.1. NCBI lineage: Eukaryota > Metazoa > Chordata > Aves > Passeriformes > Thamnophilidae > Sakesphorus > Sakesphorus luctuosus. Next base: position 58,470 of record VWZD01001090.1, on the reverse strand, counting down.
TGCAGTGCTAATGATAATAAGGAATGTATAAAAATCTTTGAATTGACATATATGTATAGATATTGAACTGTTAATGTTACATTTGCAGTGGAATGGCACTGAAAATCCTGTTCAAAATAAAAAATCGATTCCTTGTATGTACCCTTCTACCCTGTAACATACAGCAAGAAGGGCCTGCCTTTGAGGGCTTCAGATGTAAATGCACAGAATATTATTTACAGAAGTGTAGGGAAGAAGGCTGAAGAAAATCGGTGTCAGCAAGTCACTTCACAAGCTGCTCTGCAACCCAAAGGCTGATAAAAGAGCTCTTTTCACTTCTGGATCAAGCCAGTTCTAGTTCATGGGTTTTCTTGGATGGTTTTACCTTGAGAGCCAAAAGCACCATGCCAGCTCTGGTTCTGCTAGATAAGTCTAACACTGTTCCTTCATGTCTAAAATAGTATGCTATGGCTGCTTTCCAAGACAAAATGTTGGTAAGAAATGGGACCTGGCACATCTGGGCATACTTTGTTAACACTGCCTAAATGCGCTTTGGAGTCAGCTGCCTGTGTTACCATGCACTGGTAGTAGATCTCTCCTCAGCTTGTCAGGTCAGGCAGAATCCTTCTCAGCTCAGGCATTAGGGGAAGGCATCCCAGCTCAGACAGTGAGCTCAGGGAGTCATTCTGAAGTTAAAAATAGTAAGCATTTGCAAGTCTCTTTGTGGTGACGTCAACTGCATAGACTAAGACTAATAACTGACTACAAGGATTGGACAGGGTGCATAATCATTATGTTCCAAATACAGCTAATCTCAGATTTCTACAAAAACAATGCTGTCTCTTTTCTAAAAACTTGTTTTCCTGCGTGATTACCCTTTCATATAAGCATAGCATATATTTTCATTGTATTTTGGTTGTTAAATCTTGTGACTAAATGCAGCATTGTTTTTCAAGCAGGCTTTGATTTGCCTTCATAGTAGAAATTTATTCAGGACACTTTGTTTTCACTAGAAATAGTCACTGTAAATGTTTGCCCATCCTTTTAAAACTGTCAGATCTGCAGATAACAAGTGCTATGTAAATACAAAGTGGTATTATTCATTTGCTTCAGGGATGGAGTTTATTCAGTCATTATGGACATAAACATGAGCTATGCTGCCAGTTGATGCCTAAAAATAATTCTTGGGCAGTGTTTGAATTACTTGCCTTCTGTTGAGCTAAATAGTCTTATCATACCATGGTTGATGATTAAATCCTTTAAATAGATTTTATATATTACAGTCCAATATCTTACCATTTTACAAAACACATCCTATTTAGACAAATTTGTATCCAGATATATCTTTCACAGATCCCGTATGAAGAACTCAGAACTAAAGAATAAGAACTATGCAGTTTATTCTCCAATTATTGTAATTACCAAAGAAGGCCATCTTTAGTCTTTGTTTCACAGAGTTTCATGGAAACAGATGACATATAGGCTTCATGGGAAATTTGTAATTATAAAACCAAAAGGCTTTTTACAAGGTATGAAATGAAAGAACAGACAATAGGTCTGTTTAGTTTTTTACCTTCAACCTTAAATACTCTACATCATGAGATGCTATTATGTTTCAATTCCTCTGTTGCATTGTTTCTTTCTTACTCATTTATGTCTTCCTGTTAACATTTCTCTGTTTCTTTTCTGGGTGATGTGGCAACAGAACCGAGAACAGCAATACTTCATACTGCAGATGAAATTCAGGTGCTCACACTTGAAAATGTTCTTTCCCATCTTAAGCAAGCCCAGGATGAATGTCCCTTTGTGTGCATTGGCCCATATTCTTGTCTCTGTAGGTCCCCACACATGATGCAATGTATGGTTCTCTCTCTGTTACAATGTCAGGCTGGAAGTTTTGAACTTTCGGAAGCATCTCTTGAGTAGTACGCACATATATGTACTGCCTAACTGAGAGTACATCCATTTCCAGACCTAGCCTGAGGAGCTCTGTTGGGTATGTGCCTGATTGGTTCAGGTTGCTAAGCTGTGGGACAAGGAAGAAAGAGTGTCCGCAAACCTGTAGGACAGGGGAGAAACAATCTGGGCAAAGAGACATTTCAGTCTTCAAGAAGACACATCTTTTCAGATTGTTGTGAATAATTTGAGAGAGAGAGGTGATTCACTGAAGAGTTTGACAATATCAACAAAATGTTTGTTGTATAGTCCAAGGAAGAAGATGCAGATGAGATTTCTTTTGTTAAAGTAAAAATATATTTATACTTCTTGAAATTTTCATATATATGAATAAAATTACATTCTTTTGCTCACTGTTGCATCCAGTACTTCAGATACCAGACTCCCATTCACAGAATACAGAATCATTAGCGTTGAAAGGGACCTCTGGAAATCATCTAACTGCCAAGGGAGTGTCACCTAGAGCAGGTTACATAGAAATGTGTCCAGGTGGGTTTTGAATGCTTCAGAGAAGGAAATCATGACCTCTCTGGGCAGCCTGTTCCAGTGCTCTGCCACCTTCAAAGTAAAGAACTTCTTCCTCAAGTTGAGGTGGAACTTATGTTTTAGTTTATGGCCATTACTTCTTGACTGGTTGCTGAGCACCATCAAAAAGAGAGAGCCTGGCACCATCCTCTTGACATCCAGCTTTCAGATACTTGTGTGTATTGATGAGATCCCCTTTTTTTAGTGTTCCCTTCTCTAGGCTAAAGAGATACAGCTCCCTCAATCTCTCCTCATAAAAGAAGTTAACTCATGGTACAAATGTTGTTACAGTAGTAATTCAAGAATAGTCCCAAGCAGAAGAAGAAACAGAATTCAGAAACTGTATTAAACAGTAAGTATACTATGCTTAACTCTGGGTGCATTTCTACTATACTAAACATTACAGCTTTATCACTACAGAAACAGCTTTTGTGAGATTATGAAATAAAGAATACATATTCATTAAAGTATATTTGGGGGTTTATTAGTATACGTAACAGAGTTAAACATAACAATATATATAGTATTCTGAATACAAGAATTACAGTAGCACCAGTCTTGTGATGTAAATAATGTTGAATCACAGCAGATATTTTACAGGGATTGAAGGTGGTTAGAAGTGATAAGCGCACAAAGAACTCACATTGCCATCCATCCCTCCATAGAAATTTAGGCTAACTGCTTAGTTTTTTTCACTTAGCTGCTGCATCTTGGTTCTATTGCTCTAAAAAGGTATATGGATAGTTCTGGTGAAATCATTTGTTTATCCAGCAAATGTGTCATCCATAGACGAACACCAGAATTTACATGCTCCTTATTCTTACTTTCAGCCTTTTGAAATTTCACTCTAAATACTGATTTTTACCTGAGTTTACTCAGTCTAATTCAAAAGTATTGAAGACTGGAAAAATCCCCAAAGCTCCTCAGGATTTTAGGCCCATCCTTTACAAAACTTCTTAGAAGCAATAATTTCCTACGTCAACAAAAAAAATACTTATTTGTGTTTTCCTTTATTTGAGTATGCTATATTCTTTGAACTCCAGTAACAAAATAATAAAAATAAAAGTTGTAAAAATCTGAAAAATACTTCTTTTTTAAAGACAGAAAAATTAAAATTTATTAATAAATGTTTAGAACAATTAATCATGTTTAAAAAAATACAGAAGCCTTTCAGACTAGAAATATATTTGTACTGCAATATAAGTATTTTAGTTTCATTAGTGTATTGTATTAGGCATAATTAAAAGAGTAAGCACATACTGTTTACCCACTTAACATTCTATTGTGTAGTGAAATCTTAACACTCTGCAATCACTTTAAGGTAGTTCAAATGAAATACAGAAAAGGGATTTCCCTTCCTGTCAGAAAGGCAAACCCGAGGTCACTGTTGTCTCAGACAGAATGAGTCATTTATTACTTACTGATCAAGGAACAAGCACCTTGTAAAATTTTTTCTCCATGTATATAATTCATTTTTTAAATAATTAGGAGAGGTATCTGAATAATTTCAATAGGCTTTATCAAAATAAGCACCAATAATCTCTACAGCTTTTATAAAAGAGGGCCCTAAATAAGTAAAAGTTTACGTCTCTCATAGCCAAATTTCCCTGGAATTCCAGAAGACACTATGGAGAGGTCTCAAGAGTGCTATTTTAGATGCTAAATTATTTTCTGTAATGAAAACTATAAGAAATAAAATCAGGTCTAGATGAGTATTCAAGGGTACTTGGTTTGGAGACAATTAGCCTATCTATGCTGATCTAGAAAACTCCTTAAACAAAAGTTAGTGTATAGCAAAAATGTCTAGGAGCTTGTCAGAAATATTATCAGAAAAAAAAAAAAAAGAAGAGAGAGAGAGAGAGAGAGAAATCCTGGAATATTTTTGTCTGTATCTGCTCATAGTAACAATAAGGGTGAGGAGGTTCTGTCTGCAATACTTTTTTTCTCTGATTTTGCAGTATGCTCATGTTTATTGGCAACAGTCCTTTCAAAAAGGTTCTTTTCTATATACAGAGACTGTGCAGCAACTCACATGTATATTGATTTAACTGGTCACAGGAAAGGGGGAAGGATGAGTACCCAATGCACGCCAGAGGCATAGAGAAGGGATATATAACCTCTGAAATGGTGTCCCTCAGTGCAGAGAGGAGAGGTGATTCTGCTCCATCTGTCCCTCGCAGGACTGAGAAATTGCTGTGAGGAACCCCAGAAGGAGGTTTTGCACCTTCAATGCAAAATTGATCCAGAGGCTGGCTGAATAGACAAGCAAGGGGAAAATCAACTGGTGGCAGCAGGCAGAGAAATGGGGGAGACGAGAGTTCATAGGTACAGGGCAAATTCACCGTACTCAGTACAAGATCAACTGTCACACACTGGGCAAAAGGAGAGTTTGAGAGTAGCTTTAATTTTATGTATTTTTAGGAAGCTTATGCCTGGTTCCCCTTTTTCTAATTTTAAGGCTGGCAGTAAGAAGGTCCTAAAGCCAGCTTTTGACAAGTCAAATATAAATTTATTATAATGTTACAAAATGGTTATACTGCAACTGCATATATCTAAAATAATAAGTTCTGGCCAGCTGTTTTTTCCTATTAACTACTGATTTTTAAGCCTTTCTCAGAAATAAATCTGGATTTTTAAATATTATTTTAAAAAACCTCAAATCCCTAATAAGGACTTAGATTAATACTTTTCAAAAGCCATAACAGCTGTAGTACAAAATATGTTTCATGATTACATTGGTTTAAACACACATATAAATCCTATTGATGTTCATGTATCGCTGAATATCCCAAGATAATATTCTAGGATTAAGCTTCAATTTATTTTTTTTTAAAAATCATCATTTGATATAACATTAGATTTAGAGACATCCCATTATTTAATTACACTAAAAATTATGCCACTATCCTGCAATTCAAAAGTACGATAAAAAATTTTGGTTTATAAAATATGAAAAAAAATAAGGAATATAAAAAAATGCAACTCTGTGGAACAGATCCATTAGGATCCCAAGCTGTCCTGGGAGGTACTCTGTCACTAAATCTGGCCATTGGTACTTTTGTAAGACATTGTACTAGGACATCCATCAAAAAAGCCCTGTGTACTTACATGACGTCACTCTCCTCATCACCCAACAGGACCTGTTTTTAACCAACAGTCTGCTCCATTTCCACTCCCAGCAGTCTTCCTCTTTTTGCAACTGCAGGGTAAAACTGCAGTTTTTATTGCAAACAAATTAAAGCAACAGCCAATTTGCAACCTCTCCATAAAAGCAAATCAAATCAACCGATTTCCTCCTTCAAAAAAAAAGTACTTTTACACAAAAGTGTGGTGAAGGTTTTGAGCCCTAGCATTTTGGTGTAAAAATACATGCAAGTGACAGATCAATGTCTTTGGTGAGAATTCAAAACCTTGATCTAAAGTTAATCCTTGCAATGGAGCTCTATACCTTGGTTAGAGGCCCATGCATCTGCACCTCTGGGAACACATAAAATAAATCTTGCTGATAATTAGGATAGTTTCCTAACTGCATTCCCAGATAGCATACTGAAACAGCATGAATGTCCATATGCTTTCACAGGCATCCTCCATTCCTTACAACTTTCTTGAACATATATAGCTGTTTGGTCTCACTGTCTTGCAGTCAGTTGCTTGCCATTTGCCTTGTTTCTGCACAAACACACAATTTCTTCCTCTCACTGGAGAGTGGTTGGAGCCTCTTCTCCAGTTTGTGTAGGTTACAGGTTCTCCTCCATTCCACTCCCAATGTCCAGGATTGACTTGGTCATTCAAGCCTGTGTGAAATCAGTAAGACCAAATCAGTGATGTTTATTGTCTCTGGAACCTGACACCAGGAGAAGCACGATATTCTAAAAAATGCTAAAAATGCATCCAATTTAGTGCTGAAAGAGAAAAATTCATCTGGCTGTACACAAACACGATTTAGTATTTAATTAGGCCACTAGAATCACAATAAGTGCCATCTGAATAAGGAAAATATACTTTTCCACATTAGTGCCTCTATAAAACGTTTTTACTCTTTCCATCTATCCCATTTCTACACCGTCAAAGGTGTTTCTTATGATGCTTGAGATAGCAAGGAGAATATGTTATTGTATTCTGGGCAGCCTCAGATGCCTTCAGATTTTTTCTGAATGTAAAATCCTGCCAATCTTTCTAGACCTTGTGTACACTGTTTAAATTAATAGTTGTAAAATTAGGTTGTGTTAATTAGTACAGCATAAAACATATCTTTTCACTTAGCCTCTGAGTTACTAAGACCAATATGGGTGGTGTACTTTTAGAAAAGACTTGTATTCTTAGAAGAGATCAAGATCAGAAAATTGGCATAACAGTCTTGCAGTCTGTATTCTTGTCAGCAGTTTATTTCTCTCGGGTTAAGAGAATTATGAGACCATTAAACCTGATCCCAAACTAACTGTATTTTTTAAAATTAATTTAGTATAGGTACTAAATTCATCTCAGAAGATTACTAAGCATTGACAATTGCAGATCAGAATTGGAAGAAAGAATCAAACCGAAGACAGTATAGAAGAAAAAAGAAGACCCAACTAAATTCTTTCTGTTTCTCATTCAATGTAATGTGCTCAATTAGAAATAGCTAAAACTAAAATGATATGATGAAATGTTCTTTAGCTGATCCTCTAATTAATTAATAAGATTTCTGACACAAGATGACATCATTAAATTAGCAGTAACATAAGTAATTATTTCAAGAAATTAAAAAAGCTAAAGTAAAGATAAATAAAATGACATGACAATCAAAAGAAGGTGAGATAAACAGAAATGTACCAGCTACATCAGAACTATTTTGATCATCTTGGGATAAAATAGTAAAGATTTGAAGACAAAAACTGTCCAGCAATAGACAACATGATAAACTCTTCTGAAGTAGTAAAAGCAGCAGAAAGTTAAGGACAATGCAACATTTGAAAACGGGGCAGGAACTACTGTAGCAGTTTCTACTTTTCAAGGTGCACAGGAACTGTAATCTTCAGAGGGGACAGGGAGCCGATGTACTTGCCTATCCAAAAGGTCATCCTTCCACTGAAGTCCCACAGCCACTGCATGTGATGTTCATTAGCCACACTTGCTAGACTCCCTAGGTATCTAGGCTCAAGGAGAGAGGACAGAGTAATTAGCATTCCACAGAGTGACAGACAGGTCCCATCAACTTATCAACAAGGGGCACCAATTCCACTATAAAGCATATAAATAACTCATCACAGGGAAAAAAAATAAAAGAAAAAGACCCCACAACTTACTGTAAAGAAAGAATAATTACACGAAGATAAAGTCTTTAAATTGTGCATTGCTTGGAAAGGAACTTAGTCTTAGTCTCCTTTTTCTAACTGAAAAATTAAATCAGCTGAGCAACTGAAAGAAATGTATACAGGAAAGATGAGCATGATATTCACAAACTGTGCTTTAAACAATTAGCAGAGTTGTTGATACCCTATTTTCCATAAAATAATAAACTTGCTGCACTGAATTCCAAACCTCTGAGAGAGACAGCTTCACCCATTTGGTAGCAGAGCAGACTATATCATCTTAAACTTGGGTTCTGACAAGACTGAATCATTGAATAATACATTTAAGTGGTAGTGTGGTTCTGGGAAGTAATCCTAGAATGTCCTGAGTTACAAGGGACCCAAAGGGGACATTACAGTCCAACTCCTTGCCCTGCACAGGACAATCCCCAAGCGTCACACCATGTGTCTGCGATTATCATCCAAATGCTTCTTGGACTCTGTCAGGCTTGGTGCTGTGACCACTTCCCTCAGGAGCCTGTTCCAGTGCCCAACCACCCTCTGGATGAAGAACCTTCTCCTAATATCTAACCTAAATCTCCCCTATCACAGTTACACATGCACTGTCTAAAATCGGCATTCAGGCTGCCACATTGTTCCTTCCATTTCCATCCTCCCCCTCTACCCCATTCCGTTTCTTTTTTAGTATTTTCATTCTTTTCAATTTTGCCTTTTGGTTGAGGCATTCTGTTTTTCCATCCTTCTATGAACCTGCATCTGCACTGCACCTGTAAATGCAGGTATACCATGGATTTCCAAAGTTGCTCTTCACAAGAGGTTTGATATCTGAAAAGGCATATCTAAAGCAGCACATACTTTAGAAAGTTTTCTGCAACAACTACATATTTAATTTAGTTTGGGGATCACTTGTGGTGTGTATTAAGAACTATTTCTGAATTGAGTTAATGCATAAGCTCTACTCTGTATTTGTACTTAAAGTATGCCAGATAGAAAGGAGTATTTGCAAACCCCAGCCACTGAGCAGCCTTGCCTCTGACAAGTCTTCCAACTAGTACCAAACCTGCAAGTACCTGCAGGCTGCTCTTAAGCCATTTAGAGAACAAGCTAAATCCTGATGCATGAAGACAAATGGCATTCTCCAGATTTGTCAGGCACTGTTAGACATCAGTGGCTCCACTTTCTTATTTTCCATCTTTCTGTCTGCATTGATACCATGTCACCTTTTTACACATCACATCTGCCGTTGCCATCCCTCTGATGCTGAGCCTCTGAGGCTGTCATTTCTGTTGTCTGACATTTCTGATTACCACTCAGTCTAACAGCCTCTCTGAATATCACAGGTGATGCACCAGAGCAAACAGCACTGCTCACCAAAACGTGTTTTAAGAGAGCAAAAACCCTTTTGCAGCAGCAGAGTAAGTCAACGAGTTTATGAGGGATTGTTCTAATTTCATTACTTTTGCCAGATAACAAACATAAAATACTATTGCCCCAAATGAAGTAAGACTGTCTTAAGAGCTGGGACAACAGCCAGGCCTCAAGAATGAAATGACAGAGTCCACTATTAAGCCTGTTACTGCCCTGTATCTCTTCTAAGCGTAGTGATCCCATGGCTTCCATATGATGCCACACAAGATAGGGACACAGGAAAAATTTACATCAACGGGAGTTCAAAGTGATAGTCCACAAATATTCTTGCCCCTTCTGTGCAAATGAACAATTCTTCAATCTGGGCCTTTGGGGACATGGTATTAAACAACCTCATTGTAATGCTGATGGGTCATGCTCCTGCTGCAAACGCCTCCTCTATTATCTCTGCCAGTGAACCAAAACAGCAGGGGGTGGAGTTGCTCTCTGCTCTGCTTTGCAGGTGCATCTGCCAAGGGCTGCAGGACAGCTGGATGTTAGCCCTCACCTGTGAAACTGTGGCTGCCCTAGACCAGGTAACCACATAGTAATGTAGGTCCAGTCAGGGGCCCTCTAAGTTCAGGGCCTGCCAGAGAACCAACTGTAAAGAATCTCTTAAACTAAGCAAGTTTGCAGATGATAGAAAGCTGGGAGGAGCTGTTGACTCCCTGGAAGGCAAGGAGGCCCCTGCAGGGAGACCTCTACAAATTAGAGGATTGAGCAATCACCAACCATATGAAGTTCAACAAGGGGAAGTTCTGCACATGGGATGGGGCAACCTTGGATGTTCGTACAGACTGGGGAATAAGGTTCTAGAAAGCAGTGCCATGGAAAAAGACCTGTGGGTCCTGGTTGATGACAAGTTGAATTTGAGTCAGCAGTGCCCTGGCAGCCAGCAGGGCCAACCGTGTCCTGGGGGGCATCAGACACAGCATCACCAGCTGGTCAAGGGAGGGGATTGTCCCGCTTTGCTCTTGCGCTGGGGCGGCTTCACCTTGGATATTGTGTGCAGTTTTGGGCACTGCAATATAGGAAAGATCATAAGCTCTTAGAATGTCCAAAGAAAGGCAGCAAAGATGGTGAAGGTCCTTGAGAGGAAGCAGCATGAGGAGGGGCTGAGGGCACTTGGTCTGTTCAGCCAGGAGAAGAGGAGACTGAGGGGAAACCTCATTGCAGTTACAACTTCCCTGTGAGGGGAAGAGGAGGGGCAGGCACAGATCTCTTGTCTGTGGTGACCAGTGACAGGACCCAAGGGAATGGCCTGAAGATGTGTCAGGAACGGTTTAATTTGAATATGAGGAAAAGGTTCTTCACCCAGACGGTGGTTGAGTGCTGGAACAGATTCCTGAGGGAAGTAGTCACAGAACCAAGCTTGACAGAGTTCAAGAAATGTTTGGATGATACTCTCACACATGGTGTGATGCATGGGGATCGTCCTGTGCAGGCCTAAGGGTTGGATTTGATAATCCCTTTGGGTCCCTTCCAACTCAGCATATTCTGTGATTCTGTGTGTACTCTACTCACATAGAGGTTTGTTGGGATGGCCTCAGAAATACTGGTTATGGCTTTTCAAATGGCATGCTCCCAAAACTGCACCCAGGAAAGCTCCCAGGAGGGTTTCAACTGTATTTCTTATCACGGTGAAGTTTTGTGCATGGTGGTGCTGCCTGTATGTCCCAAGAGTGACATGCTCCCAGCCTCGTGGGCCCACCTATCAGGCACTGAATGTCCAGTGAGCCAGGAGCAAAGATGCTCTTGGAAAGTTTTGTACTCCATCTTTTCTGCAGACAAAAAGTCCAGGAAAGCAGACTCAGTTAATTCAGGGTGTCTTCCCAGGCTAACTGCTTCAGCGGCAGGATACCATTACCCCTCAGGGTGACTGTGGTTGCACTACCTAAATTTGGTGCTAAGGTTTGGGCAGCAGTCTCTGTGGTATCACTCCTAGCTGAGCAAGAACAAAAATAGAGCATTTTATCTGGCTTCTGTGTAACGACACTTAAAACCAAGGAACTAAGTAATTTCCTTTAGGTAAGCATAGCTTATGCCTGTTGTTTCAATTGTCTTAGTAAATGTGAAAACAAAAAGCACCAGAGTGTGTCACTAACTGTTCTATCATTTGTGACACTCAGGAGTGGTCTGAGAAATAAGTTTCAGACATTTACTTCAATCCACATACCAGGGAGAGACTTCAGCACTGTGAAAGGAAAGCACTGTAATAATTGTAATGTTATCTAATCTTTTCTCTATATGAGTGCTTTCTAAGTACAGCCTGAGAAACACACATTACTGAAGAGAGAACAACTGTTCTAATTGTTACACCTAGTTAGAAGGTTTTATGTATTGTAGGGAAATGAGAACAGTCCTGAAGGAACATACCACTTCTGATAATATTACTTGCTGAACCTCTAGGCAGAGCGTCAGACATCGGAAATTACAAGATAACGTTATTTATGGAGTTATGTAAATCTAACACTTCCTAATGTAAATTACTCAAGATAAGCAGTCATGTTTTATTTCTGTGTTAAAAAGTCCATTTAAAATTGTTCCTTTTTGCCTTAAAATTTCTGCTACCAAATCATGAGCATCCTTTACCAGTTGCCCAAATTAAGGAAATATTTTGGGTAGCTACTGACCTGGAAGTATTATGTAGAAAACAGCACAAAGACTTTACTGACTTTCCATTAAATTACCCAACATATTTTAAAGAGTCTTGCACCATTTTGGTAAATTTAACCTCAGAAGAAGCATACTTGACTAGGTATGAAGGTCTCCACGGGATGAGAATATTTAAGTGCTGAAGTAAATCCATGTCCTATACTGATGTTGAAGAGGGTAGGGGATGACTTAGAGGCTGTGCTCATCCCAGTCTGTTGTTGCCTAGGGAGTTATCCCAATGCCTTGAAATAGGTGTCTAGTGTTGCTTGCAGCACCTTATGGTATTCAGAACATTCAGATGAGAGAGGCAGACATGATGCAGAGCTTGCAGGAGTCCTGTGTTACCAGAATGGCAGTTGAAAGTCAGACAGCACACACAAGACTCTAGGTACCTTCACCCCTATGCTGAAATCACTTGCAATACTATAAACTGAACCAGTCACTTACAGAACCAGCACAATATTAAGGAAGAAGACTGTCCTGCTTTGCACTAGACAACACCGAGCCATCATAAGGGATCATAAGGGATCTAACCTAGTATTTTACATGTGATTCTGCCTGTGATTCCCAATGACTGAGGCCATATGCAGCTAATACATTAATACACTAACACCCAACAAAGTAACAGTCCCTGACTTACACAGCTAGCAGTAAATGATCTGAAATCTGATCAGATCTGAGCTCTAATTAAATGTTCAACTTCAAGAATGTAAAGGTATAACATGACTAACAAAGCAAAAGACATAACTGTGGGTTCTGGCTATCCAGTGCTATTCCATTCCCTCAGTGGCAGCAGTGAAACTATCTCACATTCAAGTAAGCCCTGCTGTACTGACCCTTGGGCAGTACATGTTCATGTGGGATAAACAAGAACTGTAACATAAATCAACAAAATTGCTTCTAAATCAGGCTGCTGTGGGGATCACTCAGCCGTAATATCCCCCAGATGCTTCTCTTCATGTAGCCAAGAGCTGCTTTATGCATACAAACAAAGATAGAACAACTTGCATCAAGGCAAGCACATATTTGTGTCTGCCTCTATCCCTGCACATGGAAACTGAATCACCTGCAACAAATGGATGCAATGTATATCAATAGAAGCCCAAATAGGTCTGTATAAGCCCCTGTTTATATAGTTATGTTCAGACTACAACTGTTTCCATAATAAATTGATAGCCTTGCTGTCATGGAATAGAATCATAAAATATCAGGCTGAAAAAAGCCTGGAGGATCATCTGGTCTAACCTTTCTTGGAAAAAGCATAGTGCAGACAAGATGGGCCAGAAACCTGTTCAGCTGAAACTTAAAAGTGTCTGATGCTGTGGAATCCACTACTTCCCTGGGAAGACTATAATTGCTGATCGCTTTGTGAAAAAAAATGTTCTCTTGTATCTAATTGGACTCTCACCAGGAGTAACTTGTTCGCATTGCTGCTTATCTTTTCTATGTGACTCCTTGTGAAAAGAGAGTCTCCATCTTCCTTGTAGTTTCCCTTTAAATACTGGATCATGGTGATAAGGAATCCCCTAAGCCTTCTTTCCTCACATGACAGGCTTTCCATTCCTTTGATCATCTTTGTGGCCCTTCCCTGGACCATCTCCAGCCTGTCTGCTTCTTTTTTGTAGCCCCAAGTTCATCATCTCAGGGTAGGGATGTTGGTTACTTGGAAACTATTAGTGGATCAACTTTAACAGTACTTGTGCTTTTCCCCTGTTCTGTATAATAGAAAAGGTCTAGCAAGACAAATGAATAGAAGGTTAAAATAATGACATTTTTATAATAACGAAAAATTATTCTTTTTTTCAGCGAAGTTGGCTAATTTACTGCAAGTCAATTCTAATATTTTCATTTAATAATTGATATTTATTTGATCTATTAAAAACTGAGGCTTGACCTCTGTACTGGTTTTACTTCCTTGTTAGAAATATCAGCTATTAAAATGTCAACTGAATAGCTATTAATAACAGAAATACCACCCTAAATGGCAGTGTCGATTG
>VWZD01001090.1:19705-39581 GCA_013396695.1 Sakesphorus luctuosus | reverse complement strand
CCCACCACCTTAATGATGAGGATCAAATGAGAGTACCTCCTTTTGAGTCCAAAATTTTCACTATAGCTTTTGTCCGTGTGCCAAGAACTGCATTCACAGGAGAGTTCAGAACTACTTCAAAGACTTCATCGTCTTCCTCTAATCCATCACAGGTAATTGCTATATTCCACGTCTTAGTTGACATTCCTAATAGAAATAAACATTTTAATTACTCTTTTACGTGCTATTTCAATTAATTAGGATGTCAAAGAAATATATTAATTAACATGTCTGCAGCTAGAGTGGAGTGGCTTGTGTGTGCTATTGTGCTCCTACAAACTGACTGGATTCCTGCTTTTCTTCCAAATAATATTAAGTTGAATTTGTTCCTGGGCAATGATGGTGCAGTTCAAGTACACAGACTGTAAAAAAAAAGCTGGTTTAAAGGTACAAAATGGGACTGCAGTAGATAGGCTTGAGACTTCCATTGCAATTTTCAAGTGAAAATTGTAGGGGTTGTATCTGAAAAGCCTTATTTTGGAGATGTAACAGGTTTTTTTAAAACACCTGCAAATGGATCAAAGACTGTGTTAGATTGAAGTGCAACCTTTTAAGAAGATTTTATACTTGTTCACAACAGTTTTGCTTGGTTCCTTAACTTTGGTGGGTAACTTCAAGCTTGTATTATGTGAATGAGAAAAAGTCTTGGATGCCTTGAATAACTTCAGTTGTACTCAGTTTTGTTTAATTTTATCCTGTGTCCTGGGATTCACTTATCATGACTGAAGTCTTTAAAATATCTCTCAGCTCTGCTCAGGATGAATCCTCCCCAACCTAATTGTAGTGAGGAGTCATCATTTTAGCACTTTTGATATTTTAATTGATGTAAAGGGACTGTACACTATCTCATCCTAAGTAAAAAGGACCCTACTTCGCAAAGAAAGCCCACAGCACTTCCAGAAAATGAACCAAAGTCTCTTTGACACCTCTAGCTACCTCTAGCTACCTCTTTGGCTCCTCTAGCTACAGATATGTAATATATTTCATTCTCCAAAGCAAGAGTATACACTTTCATAATCTGAATTAATTTTAGAGTTATTCTGTGCACTGTTTCATACCTGGATCAAACTGAACAAGCTTGGAGGGAGTTGCTGTAAAGTCCTTTCCCAGCATGGCAGATACTTCATTGACCTGAGAAGATATCGAGCAGTAAATGCTATGCTGTGACCTGTTTCACCAAACCAACTGCATTCTGCTGTGTGCTGAAGCTGCTGTGAACCTCACTAAGGAGTCTCAAACAGACAGGTCAACCCATGCATGTGCTCAGGCTGGAAAAATGATAAAAGACCTAAAGAATAAACCTTGTGATGTGCAACTGGCATTCTGTCCTTGCTCATGGCTAAAAAAATACATAATCGAAAAAATTTGCTGATCTTATAATTTTGCCTCATTCTCTCTCAAACTGCTGCTTGACAGCATGAGGCAACGTGGCCATTTACCATGGCTAGACACCCTGCCATACCTGGACCCTGGACAGACACATCCTGTCATCTCAGAAGAGCAGCAACAACTTGGTCACATTTTCCTATTTAGCCCTTTGTGATGTCTTAGAAAAAGTGTTTGCATGCAGAATTGTCTATCAGCCCCAAAGACTCATTGGGGATAAACATGAATATGACTCCAGCAACATCCTGAATTTTCATAGGGAGCCTCCAGAAGACACCAGTTTCCATACCTTACTTGATACTGGAATCAATTTCACTGATCTGTTTAGCCAAGTGACAATCAGAGTAGAATCACTGGAGTCTGTGAAGGATAGGACAGGATAGCCCCTGATGGAGTCAATAGCAAAATTCCCACTGATTTCAGAAGAAGAAAAATTAATTACTTTTTTCCAATTAGGGCTATAATCCTGAGAAACTGTGAGTGGAAAAATTAGTATTTCTCTAGCATGTGAAGCTGGTAAAATCCTTGAATTTCCATTTTATGAGGAAAGATAAAATTTCTGAAGGCAAGTTGTACAAAACGTGTTTTACAAAGTTATAACCTGCTTTCAGTCTAATTCTTTTGACATAAGACAGAAGCTGTCACTGAAGATACAGGGGCCTTCTAGGGCTTTTTCCTAGGCTGAGGGCAGTATGGGGAGAAATGGGGAAGGCTGCCACGGGCATGTTGTTGAATCTACTATAGTTCGAGGACTTCTCCAGCCTGAGCAGGAAAAAAAATGTCCCAAGGCCCCACATTGTCCAAAGCCTAGATTTTAAAGTGGCATATTCTGGAAACAAAGCTTCTGAGCATAGTGCCAGAGGAAACCGCCTGCTTTGGTTTTCCATCAAAACTGAAATACTGCTCCAAAACATTCCAGGTTTGGTTAGTCAGTATTTCTATTTAAAACTCAGGAAGTTTTGTGAGAAATATTTCAGCCATCTCTAGTAGCAAGAGCAATGTCCCAATAAGTCTGGATTTAATTACATGGCCTTTTTGAGGATTACTGAAATACTGTTTAAGTCTAAGGAAGGAATCAACAGGCTGCAGTACTTATTTCAAAGTTTCCCTTTAGGATGTTGGCTTTTGATTTTACCTTCAGAGTTATAAAGGCAGACTCTACTGAGTGTCCTGCCCTGGTGATTTTCAGAGACACCATTCCTATGCTCTCACACACTTCATATTCAGTCTGTTGCATTTCAATCTGAGACCACCTTAGCTCCAACCTGTGAGAGAGGAAGGAATGCAGGTGTGAAGTAAAGCCACCTCCCCAGCCACTCGTGCTGTGTGAACAGCCATTTCTCTTTCTCTCTGATTGTTGATTTAGCCAGTACACAAACTGTCTTTGTCTCCAGATCAACACATTTGTGTGGTTTATCTGACTAGGAAGAAGTGGTATTAAATCTTCCAGGTTGACCCTCAGGTGCCCTAAACCAGGCCTGAACCCTGTCTGACAACCAAAGGGGTTCTGCAGCAACTCTGAGAACAACAGCTTGTTCATAACACCAAATAGGCCATGACAAGTTATCACTCTTTCTTCCAGTTCCCATTAACCTTCTAGTTTCATTATACTCTCACTCCCCAGTATTTTCACTGTAATATCCTCCTTTCTGCCCATCTTCTCTCATCTATCCTCTAACTCTCCTCCTGTAGTATATAGGACTCTAGGATTTCACTGCCTCTGTGTGAGGACCCTCCCCACTACCCTTACTTTAGTAGTCTTCATACTTCACTCTTCAACACTTCGCCCTGGCTTGGTCCACGTGTTTCATACGCTGAATTTTGGAACTGTTTATGGTGGGACTGTAACTGAACTTTGGCAGATTGCATACTGTACAGCTAGTCAACAAGGATTTTGCCTTTTTAAAAACCATGATAAAAATTAGTGAGAGTCAGAGAGGAATGAAAGAGAGCAAAAAGAAGGAAAATTATCTGAGCTGCTTACAAAACAATTTGAACTTTTCTAAAAGAAACTACTAGACCCTCCATGGTGACTATCACTAACAGCAATGGCAACTTCCTCCTGTCCTCCTTTATCCTCTGATACTAATTTTGTGGGCAACCCATTTAGAATCTGATTTGCTTTATTTTTGCTAAAGAGGATGGATGAACCAGATGTAGTCCAGTAGCATTAAGATAATAACTGGAACATCAACAACAAATCAAACTTGTATTTTGGACCAGTGGTCATTAGGTGCTAGATACTTTAAATAAAGGAAAATATCACAAACTTTTAAATCCAGTATTAAAATATTATTTTTTCACTAAAAGCCAAATTCCCCTTTGATCTGCTAGTGGATAACTTTACTGAAACTCCTATTTTCCTTTAAAAAGTGCTTTTTCTTTGCTCTCTTCCTAATGCTGTGCTGCACATTGCTATTCATATATAAGAAGTGGCACAATATAATGGTAGTTTTAATATTTATTCATCTGTGAGCCAGCACAAAGAAGCTGGGCAGTGCTCAGGATGTCCGTGTTCAGATGTGTTTGTGTACGAGGACATCTTTTGGCACAGCATATAACTGCTGAAGTGCTGCCTCCAGCTCTGCTCAATTCCTGTCCTCTGTCCAGCCTACCAAGAAGTGCTTAGCCCATGGAGCCAGCTCTCTGCTCCATTTCTTTTGCCATGAGTCCTGGTTGGTGAGTAGCCAGTTTAGCCCAGGAAAATAGTATTGGCTATTTTTTCTGAGTTACTGCTGATTAAATAAGTTGATTGAACATTTAGCCCTATTTTCAGAAATAAAGAGAAACATTGCCTTTGCCAAAGAGCTACGCTGACTTTAGGCTTTTATCATCAAGTGCAGTTCAGATAATATTCTATTTTTCCTATGTGAGGCTTATCATGTGTCACAAGGTAAATTGAATAATACGCCTAATATAAGCAGTGGAAGACAAACTAAATGCTGTGTGCCCTCCACCTTCTTTCACTACTTTTTTGCAGAAGTATTTCTCTCAGCTTTATCGCTTAAGAACATCCCCTCCATTGTAATCTTAAGCTTCTGGAAAAAAGCATTGCCATACGCACAGGGCAAGAGTGATCTGCAGCTGCAGTACCATGTTGATGAAGCAGTAGTCCCATCCCTCAGCATCCATTATCTCAGACTTTCAAATGCCCAGCTGTTCCTGTGAGGCCCCAAAGGTGCTTGAGAACTATGATCAACCCGAAGCTAACCCCTTATATTTCACCTCCTTGAGAGGAAGAATCCTTCTCTACCTGCACAAAGATAATGTCAGTTTGAGGTGTAGCGATCTATGTTCATATCTGCATGGCTTCAAGCCCAGCATCAGTTCATTTCCCCCTAGGGTGTGACGAGCAGCATGTACCACAGCATGTATCACCAAGGATTGCAGCTACCTTTGGGGGACCGCTGAGTTTCCTCTGGCATCTGTGACTTGAAACTCCAAGCTGTCTGAATTCACTTCCTGGGATGGGTTGATGACATAAAGTATGATTTTGTTGTTTAAATCCTTTTGGCTAAACGCTTCCTGAATGAATTCGCCTGGGAAAGATGAGTAATATGCAGGTGAACCAAAAGTCTCTTAATAGTAGCTTATATAGATTCTTTTCAACCTTTCTTTCTGTTGAAAATCTAAACTTACAGAAACTTGGTTTTAGAGCTAAACAGCAACATCCCAGTCCATTATAAGCCCCAGACAGTTTCTTTGTGTATGACATATTTATCAAAAGGCCAAGTTTGCTATTAATCTTTTTTTTCCTTGATACAAGCAGAAAATAGGTACTTAATAGAAGCTAGTAACAATCATCTCAAACTCTTTGAGGATTCGTAATGAACATGAGACTCAGGTTTCATTGTAAAAGCTTTCTTACTACATTCAAACTTTGCACAAAATTTGCTAAGAAATTTTGATTCTCTCTATCAAGCAAACATTAACAGAGTAGGTTTTGGAGCCTAGTCTGGTAGTCCCAAAATATGGAGAATATAGAAGAAATCACCTGTTGTTATATTTTCCAGGTAGCCATAATGAGGACCTTGTAAAATCTTAAAAATTATTTTGTCATCTTCTGTATTTGGGTCAAATGCCTTCAGGGACCTGGCAGTAATATAGATCCCATAATTGCCATTCTTCAGCAGTTCCACATCAGAAAAACAACGGAGATGAATAATTTTTGGTGCCATTTTGTTCAAATGATCCACCTAAATCAAAGTTAAACATTCATTTTACGCCATCAGGGCATTCTCTGTCCTACTTTTGCTAAAAACACAGTAGCCTGCTCAAGGTGGCAATAGCCACTTTGGCTTGCAGTCTGCTGCAGACATCTGATTTCCAGTTAAGTTCTGTTTAACAAGACAAGTTTCCAGGCCCAGATTGTCCATCACTTGCCACATGCGGCAGGGTACAATACAAACTGGGAAGGGTAACACAAATTCTCTGAACCTCTGCCCTGATGTACCACACTCCCCCATAGTCCTTCTCATTTTTGCTGTAATTTTCTTCATAGCAAAAGATAACTCCAGCAAAGGTTTGTCACCTCTGTTTTACAATAACAGGTATGGAAACCAAAGGATTATGATAATCACTGTAACAGACATGGCCAATGTCTCATCAAATCTGTTTCACCTTTCACAAATTATGATGAATCTGCTAGAACTCCACAATGGTTTTTGCTGTTCCCACATCTCACCCTCTGCTGAAATCACACTCCTTGCCCATCACATAGCTTGAAACTTTGTTATCAGGAAATGTTGGCAGTCTATTCGTTAGTATGTTTTGAAATATCCAGAATTTTGACATAAATGCAACTAGGCCTACTTAGTGTACTGAAACATGCCACACATGAAAGAAATCATTGCAAATACATCTGAGCCTATGACAAAGTGTAAAGAACTTAAAAACGGGGGAAATGGGAAGTAAACAGATTCTAGTAAAGAAAGAAAGAATCAAAGTAGGCATTTTACAAAGGCTCTCAGACAGAAGACAAGCTCTCCAGTTGTGGAAGCAAAGTGGCTGTAATTCAAGATTCCTGTGACATGAAGATCAAGAGTTACCATCACAGTCTTCATCTGCAAGTTACGGGGTCAGGCATCGGCATCAAGTGGGAAAGCAGAGCAGGAGGAAGTTCAATCCCTCTCATATCAGGTCTCAACTATGTATTTGAGATTTCCATGTAAAATATTTTAGTGTGTATTAACTATATAAGTATCTGCTTGCTTATATTTTTGCATTGTATCAAGTAGTTCATTCTCCAGGTTAATTATTAATGGAACACAGGAAACAAACATTTTAGCTGATAAATACTTCAGTTAAATAATAGACTGCAGCAAGTATCACTTATCATTAAAATTACTACATTTTTGAGTTTTTGTGCTATTTAAGTAGGCCTGTGGTCACACTTGCCTGAATGGTGAATGCCACTGGCTCGGTCTGCACCCTTCCATTCACAATGAAGCCTTGATTAGTCCTATCTGTGGCAACAAATGTAAATCTGTCAATCTGGGAATCCCCACCCTGGTGCTTGTATGCAACATCCCTGTTGTCCACATCTTGCTGTGTGAAATTGTACTGCAGCAGCACAGCCCCACGATAATAGAGATGACCATATTGGGGGAGCAGAGCCAAGAGGAATGTAAGGTTTTCTTTGGCAGTGTCTGGGTCAGAAAGCTGCAGGACATCAGAAGAGAGAAGTGCCATGGTGCCTTCCATTGTTCTTAACCCCATATTCCTAGATAGTGTAGGCAAAGCTTGGTCAACTGCCTCCAAGGAGATCATGAATGTTCCATGCTTAGTCCTCAGTCCATTGCTGATGATGAATCTGGCAAAGAGAGGCAAGATAGTCTTCAGCATCTGTTCTTGATTTACTATGTACTGAAGTGAAATGATAGTGCAGACCTTTAGTACAGGGCTTGCCTGTGTTGATACAGCAAAAGTAGTGGAGCTGAGCTGAGTTCAAACCCAGGCAGTAGGTGGAGTGGATGCAAAACCTTAAAAAATGAAAGTAGATAGCTAGGTATATGACAAGAGTTGCAATGCACCTCAGTACATGACAGAGGAATGTCTTTGAGGACCAAAACTCATAACAGAGCTTGTCTTCTAGCTCTGATACAGATGGAGCAGATTTAAAATGATGGGCTGGCTGCGGGACTTCCTCTAGCCTCTGGCATACATACACATTTTACACATTCTATGTTCACTTGATTACCTGGCAGTGGCACCTGCCAGTGAAAGTATTGGCTTTATCTACAACTTATAGAAAGAGGTATGTAAAGTGCATGATCTGCCTGGACAAGGGTCTANACTCGTTGGCTTCAGAGGTCTCATGTACTTGGCTAGTTATTTCTGGTTTTTCTACAGTTGTTCTATTTTTCTGTTTCTACAGTTGCTTCTTTTTTGGTATATTTTAGGCACACCACATCTGATCACTGAAAACCACAATAATAATTAAGCATTAAGCATTGGAAAATATATTGCAAAGAGTTAAGTTCATTTGGTTAGGTTTCTTTTGTGAGAGGAAAATAAATCTTTTTTAGAGGTATATAACTGTTAAACAATAACTGGGAGAAAAAAACATTCTAATGGAACTAAAAAACCATTTTTTACCACTTTAATAAATGAGAACTGAACTCATGTCGTTAAGAAAAGTGTTTTCTTTTCTGGTACATTTCTTATTTTTGTACTCATTGCTGTCTCCATGCTGTGTTTCTTAAGAGGGTGCACATGATTATGTGAGAGAATAAAGCATTTGCAACTGCCAAGCCTGTTTTCTCTAAAAATAAATTAAAGTCATTTGATTTAGAGGTGAGTGTTAGGAACACCTTGTGGTTGAAAACTGNGTTTGGTTTTGGGTTTGTTTTTTTCTGTTCACTATTACAAATCTTTTCTACCGAATAATGCCAAAACTATTTGAGAAACCAAGCTGGAGAAAGATTCATCCTCATCCCACTTTGTGGGTTTGTTTAGGCACTAACTGTATCTGTAAATCTCTGTACATTCAGGGGAACTGTTTATGTTTCTTTACAAAAATCAAGTACAGTTTCACTGAAATACTAAGATATTGGGCAGGATTGTACAAGTTGCTAGGGTAGTTTTAAAAATTTAGAAATCCATACCATATATTTATCAAAGACTCATGTCTGCAAAGTTCTTATTCAATGCTGGGAATTATTCTATTAATAGCAACATAGTTTTTGTTTCTCTCAAAAAGTAATGTGTCTGTAGATACACTAGAGATTTGATTATGTTCCATAGTTAGATTTCCTTTCAAAAAGAGAAGAAAGATAAATGTGCCCAAGGCTGGAGAGAAAATCTGTTGGAAGCTGTGCTGATGNCAAATGAGAGTACCTCCTTTTGAGTCCAAAATTTTCACTATAGCTTTTGTCCGTGTGCCAAGAACTGCATTCACAGGAGAGTTCAGAACTACTTCAAAGACTTCATCGTCTTCCTCTAATCCATCACAGGTAATTGCTATATTCCACGTCTTAGTTGNCCCAAGGCTGGAGAGAAAATCTGTTGGAAGCTGTGCTGATGTTGGCTGGTGTAGAGTTAATTTTCTTCATAGTCACTAGTACAGGGCTGTGGGTTTGATTTGTACTTGAAAGAGTGTTGATAACATAAGGATGGTTGCTTTTTGTTACTGACTAGCAGTATCGGGGCAAAGTAGGTTTGCAGCAGTCAGAGGAGGCAGAGACAACTCAGGCAACAGTTTGATCAGAAGGCTTACTCTGAAGACAAAGGACTTTATTTTTAGTTACAGCTTCACTTTTATCTACTCTTGTATATAACATGCCAGCACACTATTGGTTAGTTAGTTCACTAAGCATACATGGAAAGATCCTACTGGTTACAATGTATCACACATTCGACAGGTGGCTCTCTGGTCCTTAAGGGTGCATTCATTAATCACCTCAGACCTCAAGAGATGCACACACACAGTCATCCCCTACAAAGCAGCATTTATACAGCCTCAAGACCTTTTCTGCCCCTCACACTGCCCTGCCAGTGAGTGGGCTGGGGGTGCACAAGTTGGTATGGGACATAGCCATGACAACTGAGCCCAAGTGACCCAAAAGATATCCCCAGACCATATGATGTCATGCTTAGCATATAGAGCTGGGTGAAGAAGGAATCAGGAGACATTTGGAGTGATGGCATTTGTCTTCCCAAGTCATCATTATGCATGATGGAGCTCTGCTTTCCTGGGGATGGCTGAACACCAGCCTGCCCATGGGAAGTGAACAAATTCCTTGTTTTGCTTTGCTTATGTGTGCAGCTTTCACTTAACCTATTGAACAGTCTTAATTTCAAACCAGGACTTTTGTCGGTTTTATTCTTCCAATTCTCTCCCCAATCCTACGAGGTCCGGAGTGAGCAAGCAGTTGCATTGGGCTTCATTGTGGGCTGGGATTAAACCACAGCAGAAGCTTACCAGCTGGATATGGGCTTTTGGTATAAAAGTGACAGCATAGTCTGCAGAAATTTATTAGCAAATTTAGTTGTGGATAAAAATAAGGAGAAAACCAATCTTTTAGCTGTCAAAATTCATCCTAGACTCCATTGTCAAGATCANCACCAGCCTGCCCATGGGAAGTGAACAAATTCCTTGTTTTGCTTTGCTTATGTGTGCAGCTTTCACTTAACCTATTGAACAGTCTTAATTTCAAACCAGGACTTTTGTCGGTTTTATTCTTCCAATTCTCTCCCCAATCCTACGAGGTCCGGAGTGAGCAAGCAGTTGCATTGGGCTTCATTGTGGGCTGGGATTAAACCACAGCAGAAGCTTACCAGCTGGATATGGGCTTTTGGTATAAAAGTGACAGCATAGTCTGCAGAAATTTATTAGCAAATTTAGTTGTGGATAAAAATAAGGAGAAAACCAATCTTTTAGCTGTCAAAATTCATCCTAGACTCCATTGTCAAGATCATTAATAAAGTATTTTTTCTGAAGGGAATTACATGGAAGATTGTCATGCCTGCAATAAAAACTTTTTAAGGTACATGAAACTAAAAATTGCTTTGAAAATATTTCACAATTCTTCCCCTCAAATCAACAAATAGTACATATGAATTACCTGTCGTTCTACATAAATTTCAGTGATTATGCTGCACACTATGGGCAAAAACATTTTGGGAAGTGATTTTCACACACATTTGTTCTGCCTGAGCCAGAACAGAGCCTGCCTTGCAAAGAAGTTTGCTTGTGGTAGAGCGGGACAGTTGTTTCAGACCATATGAGGGCCAGCCCAGCTGGCTGCTTTCCAGCTAGCACTCTTCTAGCATACATAAGTGAAATGAAGACTGGCTATAGACAGATTATCTGTTTCCTCTGGTTGTCTTGACTGCAGACCTCAAAGAAGTATTTAAAAAAATTTAGGATCAACACCTACTGTTATGTGCCTTGAATGTGATTTTCAGTAGGTCATGATGCACCTTACTGTGTCATGCAGACTGTCCTCCTGACATCCTCCACCAACGCTGCATGATTAGGGCTTGATCAACTTGTAAACTGGCAGTATGCCATGAAACAGATGGGAATGAGTATAGGCAGACTAGGGACTATATAGCAGTTAGAAATATGTTTACTGAGGATGGTATTCCCAGCTGGGAACCTGGAGACATCTGTCTGCACTGACCTAATGCTGTTGTGCCAATGGTAAAAGGGTTGTGCTATCAGTAAGCTATTTGAACTCCAACACAGAACTAGAAAAATTATGATAAATAATATGCTAAGGGGGAAAAGGAGTAAAACATCTTTAGTCAAGACTTTAGCCTTCTCTCAAAATATCTAGAAGGTTGCAGTAGAAGTCAGTTTCCTCTCATTTGTTTGATGGCTGTAAAATCATTTGGATGATGTCACAAATAGTATTTAAGTGAAAGACAGGTAACTCAGTTCATGAAACTGAAGATTCACCCAGTCTTCTACAGAATAATGGGTGGGAACAAAACTCCTGGTTGTATACATCAGACTTGAATTTACAAAGCAAATTTCATTCACCACTCAGTTTCACAGGTGATGAAACTGCCTGTGCCCAAGATGTCCTTTTTCTCTACTTTAGGAGATTTTGTTTGTTTATTTCTGGTTTATGTCTGCTTCATTGTTTCCTCAGAAATGGAGAACAGCCTGTATTCTCCTCATTCTGATGAAATTTATTTGACAACTCCCAGGCACAGTTTGGAGGACGTTACATGGTTTGATTTCGCCATTACCAACATTTCTTGCTTTCTGCAGTTTGATGGCAATGGACTTGGCTATAGGAACTACCATCTGTCATGGCATTTAAAAGATAAAAATGGAATCATAAATAGTGCCAACTCATTACAAAATCGAGCCAGCATGTCAAAATGGAGGACACTAGCATGTTCTTTTTGTATCCTGCTGCCAGCATCTGATGTCAGATTGCTAATCACTTGAAATCATCTGTCCAAACAAGCACTGCCAAATCTTTCTTCCAGGCCAGCAGCACCAAACAATATAGGTAAATTTATGTCTGAAGTACTTTAGTGGGAAGTAAAAATCTGGTCTGTTAATTCCTCCTCGTGCCATAACTACCCCTATAATTAATGTAACTTTTCCTTGTTGAAATAATAATAATATTCTGCCAGGATATTTATATGTCTACAGAAAACCAAATTCTTTTCCAAATGGTAATAGCTATTGTTGTGACTAAAATAGTTATTAAATATCAGTTTTTATTAAAATACCATAACCTTACTTTTTTAAGGCTGCCTTTCTAATTTGGTTGTTAGTCATGTAAATAGAAAACATTGGGTTTACTCACATTTGAAATTTCCCTAGAATTGTTTGATCTGCTTTCATTAGTGTAACATGGAAGTCATAGTGACACAAGCCACAAAAGCCACTACTATGCTGCCCAAACTAGGGTTGGCACTGGCTAAGCTAGTTCTAGTTTTGGTCAAAGTGTTTCACAATACAGAAACACAAAACCAGGGAGTATTTGCTCTCTTTTTCTGTTGTGAGTGCAAGTGGATCAGACAAATCTCCTAACTAGAACTTCTATCACATTGACTTTAGTGGAAGGGGTAGTTTAAAATATTTGATTTGAGGAAAGTTTCAATTTTACTTTTGCTTTAAGTATGGATGATGTCACCTGAGCTGCCCCAGTGTCATGGGGAGGTTTTTTTGAGGTCTCCATGCCCTACTTTCTTGAATCCCCTGTAAAAAAGGTCTTAAGCAGGATTATGCAACATGTTCTTCAATCTTCATCATCCATCATGGAAAACGCCATTCAGATCAGGAATCTATTCATAAGAGAGTCTAAAAAGGGCTCTTTTCCGAAATGCAGCTCTTAGGAGCTAAATCTTTAGTTTTTCTTAGTCACAAACAAAAAAATATAAGCTCTTAATTATGAATTTTACAGTGAGTCCATTTTCTGTCAGAAGCTGTTTTCAGTGTGTAACAGTAAATATCCTTTTTGCTGGAGTAATTCACTTCAATGAGACAGGTGTTGCTTAGGAAGCCTTTACTGCCTGGAAAGTGCCTTCTCGAGGGTGGTTAGATTTTTTTTTTCCTTCTGCATTCTAGAGAAGGTTACAGGCTCTCTTTTTCTCATATGCAAAGAGATAAGCAGATGCTGCAGACCTCTGCAGCCAGTGGCGGAGCCGGGAGGGGGCAGTGATGACAAAGCCCAAGAAAGAACAGGAGGTTTTGCTCTTTCCCAGGCTGTGCTTTGCAGCCTGATGCAGTTTCCTTTGTAAGTTTTTTGTGTTCTCGACTCTGAAATAAACTTTCTTGGATTCTTCCCACTGCCTTGGCATTTTTGAGGGTAACTGCATATATCTTACTTCAGAGAAGATTATCAGTGTTAGCAACAAGTAAGCATTTTTCCTGCAGAAATATTTTCCTTATTTCTGAGCTTTTTCTTTTCCCTGAATTTTATCTCTTTTACAAAACTGTCTGCAAGACTTTGAGTAACAATACATCTACTCTTTATATGATAATAACTCATTACATCATTCTACTTTATAACCAAGAGAGGTTCATTTGAGAAAACTTGAATATCATTAGATTGCTGAACTGGGCCTATAGGTAAACCTACAAGTTTGGTGCAAAAATTCAAACAAATTTCTACAAAAAATTCAAACAAATGTCTACACAAATTTCTGAGTTTTTGTGGTGTCAAAATAGATTAAGAGGACTGGTTTTCATTATGTTCAAGAACTATTTATGGATTTTAAAAGCCCATAACCTAATGAATATGATAAATAAATAGACAAGGAAGCTCTTATTTCATATCTGAATGGATCAGTTTTATCACATCCAGCTGTAGCAAAAAACAAAGGAAAATTCCACAAAATATGTTCTTAGTCCTTCTCTCCCACTTAACAGCTGTGGCCTGGGTTTTAAAATAATATTGATGCTAGTATGATTGATTGAATATGGCTCTGGCTATGTTTTCAGAATTAATGAGGAAATGCATTTGTTAGCAAAGCAGTCACAACTATAATGTATTGTAGTAGCAATATATTTACTACGCAAATGTTGACAATTCACATAGAGATTGCAGCTCTTTATAATAATTTGTTTGTTTGGGGGAGGAGGGGCGTTGTTTCTTTTGTGTTGAGCAGGTTTTTTAAAATATCCCTAAAAATTCAAAGGAAAGAGTTTGGGATGTGGGGTTTATACCTTACCTGAATGTATCTTCAAGAACATCTTCCTTCGTGTTGTGAACATAGCAGACAATCTGTTGTGCTATATCCATTTGACTGAAATTTGTAATAGGGATGCCAGGATAGCTGACATACTCTATTTGTCCATAGTGGGGTGGGGAGGTTATCATATAAAGGAGCTCCTCTGGCTTGTCAGTCCCATCCAGTGCAAGGAGGACATCAGTTGTAATGTAGCTACGATCTCCCTTTGGCACTCTGAGGAGGTTCATAAAAACAGCAATGTCTCCTGAAAGATAGACAAAGCAAACTAAAATCATCATATTGAATTTGTTTATCCCTTGTGCATTATTTAGACACAGATAAGCCATCACAAATAGAAAAATTATGACTGTAGGATTATAGTGAAATTCAGCCTGAAAGTGACTTCAAAATGTCTTTAGTCCAACCTTCTGCTCAAAGCAGGGTCAGCTGTGAGATCAGCCATAACCACATTGCTTGGGGCTTTATCCTGCTGGGATATGAAAACTGCCAAGGATGAAGAAAGCACTACCTCTTTTGACCCTTGTTTTACTCTTAGCAGTGTCAGGTTTATCTTTAGGTTTCTAATAGAGATGCAATAAAAGGAGACCATAAGACTATAGAGTAAACAGACACAGAGAGCTCTGTTTCTCTGTCTGGGAGACAGCTGTTTCTGAACAGTCTTTTGCCTACCCTTTTACTTTCTTGCCATTTTTATGTGCTCTGATTTACTCAGACATAAAGCTATCTTCAAAAGGATATTTTCAGCTCTATTTGAAAAGTAGCTGAGAGTCCTGGGAGGCAAGGTCCAACACACTGCTTTCAGCAGAGTCTTTGGAAATCCCAGGACCACTTTTTCACCAGCAGGAACATCAGAGCTCTGACCAACAGTGAAATCCAAGCAGTTAGACTTACAGGATCTACAGGAAGGGAGGCGGGGGCCTATACACTGCTCAGGAAAGGAGTAGGATGTGTACTCATATTCGTTGTTTCAGAAACAGGCACTGTAAAATGTTAGCTTTGGTAGATCCCTTACCCTTTTCCTTGTCCTTGATGTTTATGTAAAAGTCCACGGCTGGGGATCTGTTGTACCCATCCCAGAGGTAAAATGTAAAGCTGTCTTGGTTCTTGGACCCTAAAGTTCCTGTATGGACATATCTCACAAGGTTCATATCCAGCTCTTCCTGAGTGCACTTCATTCCAATTTGGAGAGTCACCCAGCCTTGTCCTACCTAGAAAGAATAAACATCCTTCATTAAACAGACAGTCTCCCAGGCATCGTCCGAAGTTAATTGTGTTTCTTAGTAGTTATGTAGCCTGTTAGCAGCAGCTACCTGGCTTCCCTTCTAAGCTATAGTCTCTTTTCTGATAGTGTTTTGAAGGGCAGCAGATAGCTGGAGTTGTTTCCAAGCAGCTGTAATACCGGAGAAGATACAGTGATTATTAATAAAAAGGAGTAATGTGGAATTTAACCACTTTTATTCTAGGAAATAAATTCCTGCACACTTCTCAATAAGACACTAACAAGATGAAAATGAAATGGTTCCTGACTCAGCTTAAGGGTTTTTTCTTAATTTCACAAAGCTGCTCTTTGTTCTATCCAAAACCAACTCCAAAATGATATCAGGAATTAAGATATGGGGAACTTCAGGGTAGCACAGAAATTGAGAGCCCCACAGGTCCTCAGCTGCAAAAAAATCAATTATCCAATAAAATTTCCTGCTTTTCTAAAAACAGCACAGTACCCTAAATTGGACTGAACCAGCAGAATTACTATCTTTGGAGCAAAGGTTATCAAGGATAGAGAGCTCAGATATAGGAGAGTACCCTACGTGTTCAAACTGACAGACTCCAGACAATAGTTCCCTCTCACCTCAGTATGTGAGACCCCTTTAATTCACAAATCTCATGTGATCCACAGATTGATGTAGGGATCTAGAATCAACACACTTTCTAAGCTTATGGGGTTTAGAAATGGATTTTTTGTCTTTTATATATGCATGCAATTTAAATGCAATTTAAATTTCTATCTTTGTTCCTCTAGCTTGTCTTGGGTCAGTAAATGATCATCTCTTCTTCTATTTCTAATCTCAGTTTTTTGCCTTTCCTCTTGCTATATCCTTTCCATCTTCTTTTTCCCTTCCTTTCCCCAATCCTTTTTTCCTCACTCATGAGTTATTACTCACTCTTCCACATACAACTGCCTCCGTGCTTTCTGAACCCTGAAGTAACTGAAGTAAAGCTTTATTTTGTTTTGTTTTTTTATCCAGGACATTCTCCCCTGTCCTCTCTCCATTGTCATCTCAGATGATCTGCTGTGCTTTTCACCCTCCATCTGGGACAGATCATTCTTTGATTTAAACACTCCTTCAATAATCAAACTGGTCACAACTGTCTACATCAAATATGACAGACATTTGGGAGAAAAGGAAGAGAAACCTCATTCTAGCCTAAAAAAAAGAGAGTTCTGTCCATGCCTGCTTTTGCTGAAGTACAAAGACTAACCTTGAGCTGAAGCTGACCATTTTCTGGAATTCTTTCAAATAAGTAGTAAATTTTCTCTCTGGGAGTATCTTTGTCTTCTGCTGACAGAACAGCACTAGAAATTATTCGAGTTTCACCTATGTTCACCTCTATATCATTCTTCCTGCAAAAATTAAAAGTCATGTATTGATGCAATAAAAGGAAACTTTTCAACAGGTAATTTCTCTGCCAGGAATATGGATTACCCAGACGCTAACAGAAATGACAGCTGAGGAAAGAATAGAAGGAGAGTGCTTATTTCAGTTCAAAACAGAAAAAAACCCAATGTAGACAAGTTTCTCCTTACAGTGATGAAAAACAACAAAGCAGATACCTAGACCAAACTTGGATTTACCACAGCTGTCTTATTTCCCTGGGCCCTATCCTGTTTACCTTCATACAGTTTATAAGAAGAGGACAATGTAAACAAACAAACTGCTTTATACATTACTGCCACCATAGACCACAGAAATACTGGCTCTAATGTTCATTGGGTAAAAGACTGTCTTTCAGATAACTAGTCTTCCACTGGTCATCTTTATTTATAAGAGACACAATGAAAGTCTGACTGGCTTCTTCTCTATGCTCTTTCTAGCACCCACATCTCATCCTGAAAAGATCTCAGGGTGAATGTGTGAAAGGTTTACATTACCCAAGGACACTCTCTGCTACAAGATGCAAGCCAAGAGGTGACAGATTGAGTGTTTAGAAATCAATGTGAATAAAGAGGCACTGTTTACCAGCCAAAAACATCTCATCCCAGATTCTTCAGTCTGTAACCAATAGAGATGAGAACTCAATATCCCTGACGTAGAAAGGGTCCCTAGATCAAAAGGTGAGAAAAAGCTTACAAGTGTTGACAAATGTTCTCCTATAAAATACTGCAGTGGCATAAGGAAGTTTGTACCCCACAGCAAAGATGTGGTGACTGAATGTGGCAGCTAAACCACTTCAGTGCCAAACTGAAGGTTTCCTAAAACCACTTATTGCTTAACTACTGGCAGCATACCTCATCTCAGTGGAAGAGTAACAGGCAAGAGGCAGTAACTTCATAAAGAAATAGCTATTTTGTGAGTAGATGCTCATTCTGTGCTACTGTTCACCACAGAAATAGCAAATGGTGAGACCTAACATCTCCAGACAAGGCAGCAACAGTTTCTGGATCTAGCTGGGCAAAGCTAAAAACACTTGACTTCTTGCATTTCATCATCATCTTTCAGAGAGAAAGGGTGGAAAATAACATCAATCTATAGCATGTGAGGAACAAATAGACAATTATCAGTAATTATCAGTATATGATATATGGATACATAAACTATACTCTTTATTCTAACTAAAAATGGAGATTTTCTCATATTAGCATTATGTGGTCCCCAACAATCTTTCAACTAAAAAACTAACATTTGTTATGGTAGGAAGCTCTATATGGTAAACAAAATATTAAAAAGTATTTGCAATGGGAAATGTAACTCTGATCTGAAAGTAGGCCAAACATTCTGAGGGATCAGAAATTTGTGCTTTAGTGACAGCCTGCTTAAAATATTGTGAGTCATTTCCGAAATGCAAACTTTAGAGGTTCAAAGATACTCCTGACATCTTTGGGCTCTCAGCTTCCCGATCAGCCTGTCTGGGGATGGAAAACAGTCACAAAGACAGAGGCTCTGATGCTTTGTGACAAGTTATGAGTTAAAAAAATTGGGATCCCAAGAGACAAGCTCTTTTTTAAAGTGCCCAGAAGATTTGGTTTTCTTGCAGCAAGCTGCCTGTCTACAAATCATCTGCCAGCCATTTTCCGATCATGTCAAATTCATTTTTGACTCCTAGTTTTGAAGCATAACCTAAGTTAGTGTGTAGCTTGTCAATAGCTGAATTAAGGCTGACCTTTATAATATAAAAAATTATAACCAAAAAGAAGATAATCATTAACCTGAAAGTCTTTTCCACGCATTAGCTTTGTGGACTATCTCATGCCAAAATCCAGAGCTGCTTTTAGAGAGATGTTTTAGGCAGATGTTTGTCTCAGCGAAGGGGAAAACAGTACCATGGTGGTCAGCATCCAGCAGAGGTGCAAAAAGATCAGAGGTGTCTGGCAAACACCTTGAAACAACTTGTGAAAGACACAGTAAGCATGTTCCTCCCCCCCCCCTTTCCATTTTTTTTTTTTTGTCATCACTATTCATTCAATATTTAGCAACATTAAATCATGCTCTTCTCTTTTTCTCTTTTTTTTTTTTTACAGGCTGATAAAGACCTATATGGAAACATCTGTATTGACATTAGTCTGTGACTAGTTATGGCTTCTTCTCCCCATCAGTCACTGAGGTCATGGTTTAACGTGCTAGGTTCACAGTTGGACATCATGATCTTAAATGTTTATCTTTTCCAACCTTAAGGATTCTATGATTAGCTGTTTTGATCCCTTTTCCATCATTTTGTTTGAACACCTTCCTCTGTCAGAGATGGAAACATGGCTTACTTGCTCAGCACTGGTTTCTCATCATTAACTGGAATGACGTTTACTGAAATGGTTCTGAGGACTTTATGTTTTCCATCTGATAGCTGGATTTTAAAGCTGTCAGTGAGGTTTTCCGAGTTGTCATGCATGTACATCAGCTTCATTCCTATATGGTGTGGGAAGGGGGAGAAAAAGAAGAGAGAAAGAGAGGAGAGAGACAGAAATAGAAAGAACAGCTAAATCTGACTCCTGCAAAATATCGCACATCATTTCAATCTGTTTCCGTCACTCTTCTTCTCTCTCCCTCCCCATATGTCCTTGTCACAATAAACTTGATTCAATTTCAAGGAGTTTAGTGAGCCACTGCTGTTCATTACTCTAATAACATTATATTGACTAAAAGTTACCAGCCTGATCTAAGTAAGGAGTGACTCTCTTCCAAAAGCTGTCCCAGTCAATTTGAAAAAGGCACATTTCTCCTCCTCTCCTCATTCCAAAGCACTTTGACAGGGACCATAAAGGGGGTGAGACTGTCAGACAACACTTTTCTGTGCTAAGTATTTCTCAGGGAGCTTTAAAGAAGCCTGGGGAAAGACAGCTGACCTTGCATCTCTGACCATGTAGAGTCAGAAGTTCTGGTCTGGAGGTGGCTTGTTTACGGTTGTGGACTGAACAAATGGAGAGAACAGCCAAGGAAGAGAAGCAAAACCAGGACTTGGGAAGGCTGAGGAATTTGGTGTGGAAATCTGACATTTCTGAATGTTAATATCAGACAGGTAGAGAGACAAAAAATCTTTCTTGGTTTTTGAGGGCTAAACTGAAATTTGAATGGCA
>VWZD01001090.1:825-19494 GCA_013396695.1 Sakesphorus luctuosus | reverse complement strand
TTTTTTTTTTTTACAGGCTGATAAAGACCTATATGGAAACATCTGTATTGACATTAGTCTGTGACTAGTTATGGCTTCTTCTCCCCATCAGTCACTGAGGTCATGGTTTAACGTGCTAGGTTCACAGTTGGACATCATGATCTTAAATGTTTATCTTTTCCAACCTTAAGGATTCTATGATTAGCTGTTTTGATCCCTTTTCCATCATTTTGTTTGAACACCTTCCTCTGTCAGAGATGGAAACATGGCTTACTTGCTCAGCACTGGTTTCTCATCATTAACTGGAATGACGTTTACTGAAATGGTTCTGAGGACTTTATGTTTTCCATCTGATAGCTGGATTTTAAAGCTGTCAGTGAGGTTTTCCGAGTTGTCATGCATGTACATCAGCTTCATTCCTATATGGTGTGGGAAGGGGGAGAAAAAGAAGAGAGAAAGAGAGGAGAGAGACAGAAATAGAAAGAACAGCTAAATCTGACTCCTGCAAAATATCGCACATCATTTCAATCTGTTTCCGTCACTCTTCTTCTCTCTCCCTCCCCATATGTCCTTGTCACAATAAACTTGATTCAATTTCAAGGAGTTTAGTGAGCCACTGCTGTTCATTACTCTAATAACATTATATTGACTAAAAGTTACCAGCCTGATCTAAGTAAGGAGTGACTCTCTTCCAAAAGCTGTCCCAGTCAATTTGAAAAAGGCACATTTCTCCTCCTCTCCTCATTCCAAAGCACTTTGACAGGGACCATAAAGGGGGTGAGACTGTCAGACAACACTTTTCTGTGCTAAGTATTTCTCAGGGAGCTTTAAAGAAGCCTGGGGAAAGACAGCTGACCTTGCATCTCTGACCATGTAGAGTCAGAAGTTCTGGTCTGGAGGTGGCTTGTTTACGGTTGTGGACTGAACAAATGGAGAGAACAGCCAAGGAAGAGAAGCAAAACCAGGACTTGGGAAGGCTGAGGAATTTGGTGTGGAAATCTGACATTTCTGAATGTTAATATCAGACAGGTAGAGAGACAAAAAATCTTTCTTGGTTTTTGAGGGCTAAACTGAAATTTGAATGGCAGTACTGAATTCAGATCCCTCTTTTATTGATAGGTTCCACGTTTCACTAAATAGCCATAGTTTGGAAAAGTCCATTACATTCTTGGCAGTGTTAAATACACCTTTTGATTATGTGTACTTGAAAGAGATTTTCTGCTTCAAAGCAGGTTGACTGCTCTTGCTAAGCTGTAGAGCCCCAGTTCATACTTTTTTGTTAGACATATGGAAGTATATCATAGCTTTTAAATATCTAAAGGAGGCTTATAGGAAAGATAAAGGGCTATTTTTTTAGCAATGCCTGTAGTGGCACAACAAGGGGCAGGAGTTTTAAACTGAAAGGGATGAGTTTAGACTGGTCACAAGGAAAAATATTTTACAGTAAGAGTGCTGAGATGCTGGAAGTGTTTGTCTAGATTAGTTGTGGGGGCCCTGTTCCTGGAAATGTTCAAGGTCAGGTTGAATGGGGCTTTGGGCAACTTAGTGTAGTGGAAGATGACCCTGCCCATAGCAGGGGAGATGAACCAGGTGATCCTTAAAGGTCCTTTCCAACTCAAACTATTCTACAATTCTGTGATCATTTAGAGAAATACTGAACCCCGTGATCAGTTAATGTCTTTTTAAATCAGTCTTACTGTCTCTGTTTTAGGTGCTGTCAAATATTTAGAATTCTGTTTGACTGTATGTTAAATTATTCCCTTTTTTTTTCAGGGCAGATGGTTTCCTTACTCATATTACTACCCTTTTTGACACATAAGTCTCTCAGGATGATTTTATTGACAGTTACTAAAAACAATAGACAACAACAGCATTAAATATGTCAACTTCCATTACTAAACTTTGTCTTGAAAATACATATAAGGTAAGTGGATAAATAAGTGATGAAGGTTTATTAGTGAACCACTAGCGTCATTAAAGGAATGAAAGACCAATGTCAGAAAAATGCTGCACCTACCATTTTTCAGTAGCTCCATGGAAAAGTCATGAACAAGCAACTCATGGCTGTGGTGATCATGGTTAATTAACTGTTTGTAGTGTAGAATATCATTGCCATGAACTCCATTAATAAGGAACCCATGCCAGGGCCTCTGTACCACCCTAAATACCAAATGGTCTTGAGGCACATCTAGATCAACTGCACTGATAACAGACAGATCCAGCTCTTTCATCTCCCCTTCTTGAACCTAAACATGAAAAAACACATCCAGTACTTTCACATAAAAAGAAATAATAGAACTTTAGCATGGTTTCCTAAGTAGGGTACTTTTTTGTAAACGTGTATCTCTCATTTTTCTCCCCCTGCTTTCCCAGTAACGTTTTGACTGACTACTGCTTCAACCAGTTTAAGAGACATAGAGAAGTAAATGGTTACAGTGATGAAAATGGAAGTTTACATAAGGAGTTCACATCTGCCCCAATTAATAGAAAAGTTATTCAATAAGTCAATGTCAAATCAAGCACTAAAATATGTACAAAGGAGAAAACCTTTAAATACATAAATGTATGCCAAGAATATAAAAAATAGTTTATAGAAAAACTCTGAAATCTGAGAAATCATAAGAAGCATGAAGATCTTTCTGCCTTCCACAAAGTAAGGGAAAGATGTAGAGGAACAGGAGTCAGAATAATGTTCTTAGTTATATTCAATAAGTCTTTTCTTGTTAAAATAATTCTATGACAGGCATTTGGCTCATTTCCTTACGGTAATATTCCTGGCTATGAATTCTGGGACTTCATCATTGGTTGGGGTGATCAACACAAAAAATGGAGCCTCTGCTGAGCGATGCAACCCATCAGTGACATAAAGTACAAACTCATCTTGTGTTGGCTCCATTCGCATGTGCCTGGCTTGTACATAGTTTATATTCATGGCTTTCAGGTGCTTTAGCTGAAACGAAGCTAGAGATTTTAAAGAGAAAATGAGTTAGCACAATCTTTTCCTGCTCTCTAGTCTTATATATCATTAAAAAGAATTTGAAACTGTCTTTTTTCAAAGAATAAATAAGTTGGGTAAGTTCTCAGTCATTTTTTGGCTCTAAGGGTTACACTGCACATGTTATGGCATGCCACATGCCTTTCCCCAAAATAAAAATGCATCATTCTTTTGGGACTGTGTAGCTTCATACTTCTCAATTCCAGCCACAAAACTGAGCCCACACTAAACCAACTCAAAATAACAGGTAGGAAAAGATCTGAGGTACAGGATTCCTTGGAAGTGCTAGGTTAATAGTTAGACGTAATGGTCTTTTTCAAGCTAAGTGATTCTATGATTATATATATGATTCTAATTACACTGTTATTTGACTGATAGACCAGGAAAATGGAGACCAAAAGGCTCTGATAACAGGTTTCCAGCTGAAGACACTGGTAAAGGCTGGTAGTATTAGAAAGCATGCCACAGTCCAGTCTACTGCAGGTGAAACTGCCTTACAATGTTTGAAAGCAGATAAGGGAAGAGACCCAAGTAAACTACCATCTCTATCACTTTTGTAGCTTTGCCTTGGAAACTAAGATGGGACCCAGGCTACTACATTTAACTGACACATGTGTAAGTGAAGAAGACATATGGGAGATTTTCATCAGGGAAAGAAGTGAGAGGCAGGCAGAGCAGATTAATGTCTCATATTGCCACTTCTAATGAGTGGTAGCTGACATGCATAAAACAAGGATTGGCTTGTTTATTTCAAGTGCTAATTCTTCACACTTGCTGGGTTGCAGTCTCCCTTTGAACTCCACCCACATAGTCCCACAGCTCTTCATTTGCCAGCACATGCCTTCCTCAATAAGCCCATATTAATGCTCACACTTGCAGCTGCACCACTAGAGCCTACTGTACAGCCCTTCACAAGCCTTCTGCATTTCATCTGCTTGATTAGCACAAGTTGTTAAGGCTTACCTATACTTACTCCAACATTGCTCTTCTCAAACCCAGGAGAAGGCAGTATATTTTCAATGTAACCAAACTGGGGAGGAGAAAGCAATACAAACTCTAAGTCATCTGCAGTGGTGTCAGGGTCAGTGGCAAACAAATGGTTGGTTGTAAGGGCTGCTGAGGAGCCCTCCTCCACCACAAAACTTGCACCTGCACGCAAACAATATGATATGCATTATTGCTTATTTAGCTCATTTTACTGTTGTTTTTGTTAACAAGAGAGGAAATAACTAAGGGGGGAAATACAGCAAATACCTAGTTACTAGTGGGCTTTCATTTAGTGTTTTCTTCTCTGCTTTCACCAGTAACTCTGCTTTTGCCATCACAGAAGTAGAGAAGAAGGTGATCATGAAATTGTTTTACTGGTAAGTTACTAGGTATGGCTATACACTGCTCAAAATTAGTAGTTGCCTTTGTTTGTCAGAGCATTAATTACATGAGAGCTGTTAAGAATTGCTCATAATGAACAATTTTTCATGCATCACTGCTTAATTTCCCTTCTGGGACAATGCTTCATTTCCAGAACATTACTTGGATGAGAGCCTGCAAATTACAAAACTACTCATACATATGCTTAAATTTTCTCTGAGATACAGAACATACACCTGATGCTTATTAACAAATGCCACTGAAAAACAAAAGCATATGGCAAACATACCTTTAACATGTATATCACAGACTTCATCAAAAGCTCAGGAAATCAATGGAGATTTTACACAATGAGCTATTGTTGGACTAAATGTGCATTATCAACTCTATTTCCATTTTAACTAGTTGTTTGTTTGGGGGTTTTTTAATAATTAAATATAGGTAATAATGATTCTCTCCTTTTATATAAGGCCCAAATTTGTGCAGTATACTTTACACACAAAGGTAGGTAGATATTTACATTTATGCTTTTACACTGTATAAGCCCGATAATTGTTGGGCTCTAGGTTCAGTTCATGAATAGATATTGATCACTTTTACCTAGACATAGCTTACAAAGGCTCCAGTGAGCATGTAGAGGTGGAGGGGAGCAGATCTAAACACTCTCATCTCTAACCACATGATGCAGCTGAATAGCAACAAGGATCTACTCAAACTGTGATTAGGTGGTTGCAGTATAATAGCAAAAGAAAAAAAATTCTGATCCAAAACCTTTATATGCTGATCTCAACTGAGTCTTTCTAATGCTAAAAAGCAAACAACAAAAACCAACCCTGAGTCTTTTGCCATTACAGTACTGCATAGCCCACTTTATAATGCTATAGTGAGAGGAAGCGTTCACCAGTTGCAATTGATGGAGGCTGGTTGTCCACTGGAAGTACAGTGATGTTAAGGTCATATACAGGAAATGAATCATGATGTGAAACTGGAGGAGGACGAGGTCCGTTGTAACAGCAGTCTTTCACATCTAGGCCAGCTTCACCATCAGAGATAATTAAGGTTAAGATCTCCATGGAAGGAGTCAGGCCAATCTCTCCACCTGGAAAAAAATATTGAGGTTCAGAAGAAATGTTTTACTGAAACTTCATGAAGAATAATATTTATCCTGCAAGGACACTCTTCAGTATTCGAAGTCAGAAGGAAAAAGAAAGCAAGAGAAAAATTACCGGAATTCTTGATTCTGGCTGGTGGGGGTGCTGTTTGTTTAGGGACTTGGTTTGTTGTTTAAAATTAATTTTAACCAGCTCACTTCTATTCTATAGTAAGAGGATGTAGAAAAGCGAATAGGTATTATTATTATTACTAAGAGTTTTAAAGTTATTATTGCAATGTTGTGATAATAAATTACATTGCAATAAAATGCCTCATAGTCCTCATGATTCTGTTGTTTGTGCACTAAGACATGTACAAAATGCACATTGTGCAGAAAAAGAGTTTTTTCTGCATTCCTTCTTGAGGAATGTAGGAAAACCTTTATTTTATATATGTGCTCTCTCTATGAAAAACAGTAATATCCACACTCTTCCAGAAGAAACCTTTTTCATATACCAGGTAATGCACGTATTCCTATGTGTCTCTTATCCCTGCAAAATGGGCTATAACAAAGGCTATCCTTTGTTACTGTACTGTATATTGTGCCTTTGTGTAATGAAATTCAAAATTTGGGCTGACAAATGACTTGGAACTGCCACCTCTTGCAAGAAGCATCTGTGACTCAGAGTATTCCAGCTCTCAGCACTTCTGGCAGCCTGTGTCTTGAAGTGCTGCAAGATATTACTAACAAGCTGCCTGAGAAGGAAAGGCAATAAGTCCCATACTCTCTTGCAACAGCTACTGGCAGCACATTTAATGCATAGAAATTTGGGAATGAAAAACAAAAGCACTACACCCTGGAAGGTAAAACTTCATTGCCCCTGCAAAATACTGTCATTGAAATACAGTCGCTAGCATCTTTAGGACACAGACAGAAAATTTTTATGAGTGGCTATAATGAAATACTTCCTTCTTAAATACCATATTTCATTTTAGGTAGTGCCAGCCTTGAAAATAACACATCCATTCTCCATACTAACACAAAATTATAGAATAATTGAACAAAAATCATTGCCTGTCGAAAAAAAAATACTAAAACTGTTAATCAGAGATGTAGAAAAGAGAACCCCTTTACAGCTAATGAAAGGATCAAATTAATAGAAAAGGGAGTTAGCCAGCACTTGATTTCTGTGTGCGGTTGAAAAAAAATATTAACAATCACACCACAAAATAACATGGTTTTAGCATTGTGTTTCTCATGAAGAAGATCAGAACTTCATTTATCTTGTGGCACAGAAAGACTGTGAACTGCCCAAAAGCAGACATCCTTCTAGATTGAAAA
The DNA here is from genome assembly GCA_013396695.1 of Sakesphorus luctuosus. Classification (NCBI taxonomy): domain Eukaryota; kingdom Metazoa; phylum Chordata; class Aves; order Passeriformes; family Thamnophilidae; genus Sakesphorus; species Sakesphorus luctuosus. The sequence goes on along the minus strand of VWZD01001090.1, from coordinate 12,718 downwards.
AGGCAAGTGAAAAACGCCAAAAGGGTTTTTTACTGTCATGAAACACATAAAAATACTCCAGTTTGTACCTATCTTAATAGTAGTATTGTCAAAAAAGTCTAAGCTATTTTGTTAGCAACAGTGAAAGAAATCCTCCAAGACTGTGATGCTTTCATGTACTAGTTCTAATACAATTTTCAGTTGAAATGGGCATTTTGAGAACATATTAAAACATTTGGCAGTTGTCTATCATCAACCCGCTTTTGAAGTCACTTTGATTTTTTCCCTAGACACAACATATGGTTCTTCAGCAGTTCCTGCTGAAGTTCTGCAAAGGAATGGATTCAGATTAATATCTTTTTACTGAAGCCTCTCTGACCCCTTCCACTCTAAGTCTGCCCTTAACTCACTTACCAGTATGCTTATATGAGACTAAACCAGCAATGACATCAGCTTGGGAGAAATGATCCACAGCAATACCGGCTTTCCTCACTACGCCGTGGTAGGGCTGGTGAGGTAGCATAAACACCAGTTTCATGTCATCACTGTCTGCATCTGTGGCATAAATGTAATCTGAAGACATGACCACTTCTTCACCCTCCAGACAGTGGAGGACAGGAGCAAGGTCTGTTCGCATAACAGGTAGTTCATCATTCACAGGCAGCACCTAATCAGAAAAACAATGTAAGATTTTTTTATTTTTAACTTCAGTGGAAGCCTGTTGTTTCAATACACTGCTTCAACACGCCAACTAACAGCATTTTGTCAGTGTCAGACTATACTGAGTTTCTGCTATAAAGAAAAAGAAACCAGCTGAATTAAAAATAAAAAGACAAAAGTAAACAAAACCAGATAATTATAGTGTAAGTACAGAGTGAATAACTCCAGATAGAATAACCCAAGCTAGACCAAGTAGAAATGCCTTTCAACTACCACAAGTCAAAGTTCCTCTTGAATTTGCCACATGAACCTGAAAGCTAGGGTTGACATGGAAGCCCAACACAACCATTACATTCCAGTTTCTAAGGGAATGCAAGGACTTTCAGAAGTCAAAATCTGAACCCTTTGCCTCTACACAGACAGTTGTTTCTGAGAAACATGAAACAGACTGACCTTAATCTGCAGGACAAACTCTACAAATTGGATGCCATCTGTGGCTGCAAAGAGGACATCATCAGAGAGGGTCTCAGAGCCATCATGATGATATCTGTGAAAAAAAAAAAATTAAAGAGCTACACAGATTTCTCACAGGAAAAAAAAACCAAACAAACATGAAGAAGCTATGCTTTCTGATCATATCCTACAACATGTATCCCTATCAGTATAAAATGTTTCTCCCTAAGTATGTCTCCCTGAGACTGCTGATTCTGGATCAGAGTGTCTCCAGAGGGCTTTTGAGAGCTACAAGAAGAAAAACTCCAAGGTAAACTACATATCAGATGGGAAAAAGGGTTTTCTGTGTGTGGTAGTTTGGGCCTTACTTTTAGCTAGGCCTTAGTATATGCCTTAATTTTAGCAGCGCCAGATAGTATTACGTAGATCAGAGGGGACAAGCATCACCTGACTTAAGCAACCAAAGAGATATTTCATATCATCTGACATCAAAACAAGTATAAAAGCGAGTGAGGGAGGCGCCTGGGGCTCTTTCCTCCATGGCTACTTGACTGGGCAGGACATGTGTGTTGTTCTGGGCAGCCAGGCCTCACAGCCACTCACCGCTACTCTGAGCTGTGTTTTAGTTTGGGAAATAAACATTTATTTCTTTGTTGTTGATTTTTTTTTCTCCTCTCTCGCTGAGTATCTCTTGGAAGGCATCTTTTGGGGTGTTTTGTGGGTCTGGGTGGTGAAATCTGTATTATTGATTGGGCGACTCTGTGTGGAGTTATTTGTTGTTTCTTCCTACCTTTGTATATATTGAATTTGGCTTTCAATTTTCTCTCTTCTCTGTAAATATAAAAAGCTTGCCATTTTAAGTGTTCTAACTTTTTCCTCCCTTTCTCTCAGGGTGGGGGGAAGGGCTCTGACTCTGTTGGTGGCACTTGGCATTTTGCCAGGTCATCTGAACACACTGGGACTTTGTCATCCGTGTCCTGACTGCTCGTAAGGTGTTTTTACCAAACGTGTATGTGCTCACTCTGGTAGGTGTCCGCTTTGACAAACAGGTGGAAATAGAGTCAGGGAACTCTAATTCAGCATTCATGTAGAAAATCATGTCTTGCTCTTGCCACAAATAAAGAAGCAAAATTTTCATCTCTAGGTTAATCAGTGTTAACACAAGTTTTCTTGTAAATTAAGCAAGTTTAAAAAACACACAGCTTCTTTACAAGAAAAAAGCTGGCAACCATTGTGTTCTTCACAGCAGCTGCATGGCTGAATACAGAATTTGTCTCATCTGTGTAGGCCAGAGCTTTATAGAGAAACCTATCTACACTGGGCATGGGTGCTAACTCCCATTTCCTGGGCACACAACAGCTCATTTCTATGGTCACATTGTGGTCCCAAGGCTCATCCAGGAATCTTGGTGCTCTGCCAGAGCTGTGCTATGGTGAACATTGCTAGCTGTGACCACTGCACCTTGCACCACTTCACTGCAGGCTTTTACTCATTCAGCTGAGACTTAGCCACACAAAAGACAACCACCACTCTTCTAACCTGACTGCCAGGGTACGCAGATCCTCACAGGAAAGCCTGTCACTTTCATTCATGGGAATGCCATCCAGCTCCACCACCCCATGCTGAGGCTGCCTTTGCAGGAGGAGGAAGAGATGCTCTTTTTTTGTGTCCATGTCAGAGATGAGAATGTGTCCCTCTGTAACAGGGGCCAGGCCACCCTCTTTCACTCTCAAATGGCTTGTCAAAACCTGTAGGAAGGAGAAATACTGAGCTCTCTTTTCTACTGCACCTCCAAACATAACACCAAACAGGGTAATTCCCATTTGCTCCAGTATAAGGATGTGTGACACTTGAAAAACCTTCAAAACCAAAATGCCAAATATTCTTTTATGCTGTATTAGAAAAATGTAGCAAGTTACTAATAGTAGGCCATAATATGTGCATCCCTGTTCTCATCCCATTCATGGAGAATCCTGGCCTCCATAGGCAATAAGCAACACAAAGTATAGGGATGCACTTTTGCTAACCAGGATGTGACATATATATTTTTGAACAGACACATACACGTCAAAGGTAGTCCTTAGTTTATTTAGCACAAAATATCACATTGCACACCCATCAGACTTCACCTTCCACTTCCACCCCCATGTAAGCTTTGTGCAAGAAACCGAAACTCTGATCCCATGGAAGATTTATGTTTTATCTTAGTCAAATCAAGATCTCTCTCTGCATTTCCGTTTCTACATAAAGCAATTTCCAAGTCCTTCCTTCTCACTTTCACCACTACCCTACCTCTGGGGCTTGATTGTCCACAGGAAGAATCGTAATATTGAAGCAGAACCCATACAAAGTGCCTCCATGTTGATTGCTGACAGAAAAAATGAACTGGACCTGCTGTGGTTCAGGACCAATGTCCTGCAGTGGTGGCATGTAGGCAACTTTCATATAGTTCACAGCATGCTACAAAAAGAGAAGAGGAGTGCATGTAAGAGGAGATAATGGAAGTATCTATAATTCATGACATTAGGGACCTTTCTGATCCCTTGGTTAGATATTGTTATTCCAGCTGTCAAAACTAAGTCCAGAAATTTTACACTCTTTAGCTACCAGCAATACCTTGATTAAATGCATCTAGAGCTACAAATTCAAATATTCAAACCTGTGGCAAAAAAAGACAGACACAAATAATAACTGATGGCAGGGTTGATGGTCTTATCTTCTTGATGAAGCCTGGTAAACAGGACCTTTTCAAACTGTGACTTTTAAATAAACAATTTGTAAAAGCTAACATCTCCCAGAGCAGCTGAATTTGCCCTCATGTGTGAATAGTAACTGCATGACTTCTGTCCTGTGGTGATGGCAGGTCAGTGATAAAGGCTGAAATAATTATCAAAGTCTTGCATCCAGACACCTATATAAGGCACATTTAAGGATTTGTAGGCTCAGAGCTCTCATGATGATACTGTAATGATCGCCATTATGCAATTTTAGCCATACAGAAGGATATAAAACAGGGCACATTAGTAATACATATCTATCAGACTACAAAGAGCATGAAAACTGAAAAACAAAATGCTGAAAAGGACCTATTCTGGCCTGTTCCATATCCTACCACATTTATTGGTGGAGACACTGAGAAGAAGTTCAAAATCTCATTTCCATATTTTGTCTGTTTTTTCCTTTCTATTACATCATGTGATGCCAAATTCAGCCTACCCTAAGCAGTTGCAGCCCCTTCTGGTTTTACCAGAGTTGTATTTACATATTGCAAAGTTGCAGCATGGTAGAAATTGATTTTAAAATCTGCTATTGAAATTACAAAGTTTTGAACTTCTTAAACAGAACTCAAGATAATACTGTTCTTCATTTTTCACCTCTTATTTTCCCGTTTAAAAAAAAAAAAGAAAAAGAAAAAGGTGAACATTTATAACTTCTGAAAATTTTTAGAACTGGTTATGATATCAAGTAACATAACAACCTGAGTAAATGACTGTAGTGCAAGAGCAGCAGGATCCTTCACCAGCTTAGGGATGGTGTCCACCATAAACAGCTTCCCAGCATCTGAGTAGCTACATAAAAATATATATGTCACATACTCGCTAGCAATACCAAAGAATAGAAAAAAGTCACTTAGATGAATCTTAAATTTTAAATTACTTTCCCATCCCCAACTGTATTGAAAGGAAAATCATTTTTCTTTCTTTTATCCATGTTATTCATTGAAATATTATCACACAAAACTGACCACAAGAAATATTTTTCAGGATGGCCATGAATACTTTATAAGCAATGTCTGGAATTGCTATAAGTACATCTCTACACACCCCAGATACCATTTATGGCACCTGCAAGTCTAGTCAATCACACTTACTGTTTGCACACCTGCATTCATCTTTAAGTAGAAAAATAACTTTATTCAGGTTGTCATGCATCTTACAAACTCAAATCAGCCAGATTTTAGCAACCTGGCTTTCCAACAGCAGTGACTAGCAAACTGCCTGTTACTCATGTAACTGGATACCTATGTGGCTATTCGACTGACCGGGGGAAGAGCCTAAAATGTCCTTCTCCAGCTACATACTGATCCTCTGTTGCTTGAGGGCAAAATGGAAAGTGTTGACCTACAGCTTAAACCATGTCTGGATTTAAAGCTTTTCATTTAGCAAATTGTTGCCAATGCTGTAATAAAATTACAGTATTTATTGTACTGCTACTACACACATTCATGCTATGCCCCAATTGCCCCCACAACCTGTTCTGCCTATATTCTGTTCCACAGCTTCCTAGTCCAGTACCAGAGTCCTTCACAGTACCACGGTAATAACACATATTATTGGAAAAGTTGTAGAACCTCATCTTAGTCTGGGGCAAGCACAGTTCAGCATCGTTCTAACAGTTAGAAGTGCTGTGACTTGTGCCTGAGGATGTACAGGATCCCACAAGTCACTGTAAAATGCATATCCAATAAGAGGAAAGAAAATATTTCAGAAGCTGTTCTACTTCTAATTTCTTGATAAACTGTGCATTGGGGTTTTTTATTACTCTGTGTATTACTTTGTTGTTTTAGGCTCTAGCTCACCCTTAATCATCAATAAGAGTGCTGCAACCAGTTATTGTCACCTTCACTTTCAGCAAAAAGTTGAAGAACCTGAGGCACTAGCATGTCACTGCCACTGAGCTCCTCCTCTTATGTGGGTCATTGCCCTGTCCCACCTGAAAGGTATGTCAGGTTGCACCTACCCACGGGTGCAAGAGAAAAATGGGGAAGTGGTTATGGTGTATGTGAGCTCCCTGTCTTGTTCTTCCACATCTATGAAGTGGAGATGTTTCTTAGTTAGGTGGGCAATCTCAGTCTCTTTAACAACCAGGTGACGGGTCACTTCTGCGGCTTCTCTGGGTAGCTGATCATCCACAGGGATAACATGCACCATCATCACCTGAAATTGGGAGGACAATAAAATCAGCAGCTATATTCCTCCCAATAGGAGGGCATCCAAATATCCTTTACAAACATGCACACAGAAGTAAGTGGATTGCTGGAATATAAGATAGAGGAGGTGGCTTTCATACCATACCATGACCACATGAGGAATGGAGGTGTACAACAATTAAATGCAAAGCTTATGAATCTTAGTGACTTCAAATTAAATGCACAGCTGAATTCAGTATGTTGGACTCTTGAGTGAAATTAATAGTCTATTATCATTTGACTTCAGGAGGAGGGATTAATTTGTTTGTACTGTCTCTAAATACAATTTGTTTTCAACATTTCACTTCACAGTGTAGGAAAAAGTATTTGCAGTGGACTTGTCTCTCTGTGGACAGAAAGAGAATCACCCCATGGAAAGCAAGAATCTGAAATAGCTCTGAAGAACACTCTGCTGATGACTGTGGTGATCGCAAACAGAAAAGACCTATAACAATTGATTTGAAAGCCTGTCAGAACATGTGTGGTAGATTTAGTTAAGCCTTTGGGTAGGCCTCAGTTTTAGTAGGCCCTGATAATCTGACGTAGAAAAGCATCACCTAACTTAAGCAACCAAAGAAATATTTCATACCAGATGACACAAAACTGAGATATAAATACAGTAGAGTAGAAGGAGTTTCTCCGTTTCTTCATAGCTGTGGTCCCAGTAGGACACACTGTGCTGTCCCAAGAGGGACAGGAGGACCAGGCCCAGCACTGGCTTACCACCATGTTACCTTAGGGAATTAAAATGTTTGTTCTTAGTCTTTCTCCCTGCTTGGGTCTGTCTCTGAGAAATTGAGTTCTGTAGAGTGACTTGTAACTAGAATGGTGATATTTGTGTTATATGGGGAGTTACTTTTTATTATTTCTAACTTGTGTAAGTGTGTGTTATATTGTAGTTTTCTTTTAATTTTCTCCTTTCTGTATAAATATATAAACCTGTTTTGATTTTCCAGGGTTTTTCCTCCCTTTTCTCAGCAGCGGGAGGGAGGATTTCACACTCTGTATTGGGCAGTTGGCATTTTGCCAGCTCTACCCAAGGCAACATGTAAGATCATAAGTCATTTGAAGGAAAAATGAAGGAGACTGCCAAAGATGCTTCAGTTTCATACCTGTGGCTCTGAGAGATTGGGAGGATCATGGCTGTCACAGAGCACAAACTCAAGAGAATCTTCAAATAATTCTCCTCCCAAGTGATGATAATAAATTATTCCATTAAATAGATCCCTCTGAAGAAAACTGTTTACAGAATACCCTGTTGAATTGAAGAATATATCTTCTATTGAACAGTACATGATTTTAGTAACACATTAAAAATATCCATTAGCTGTGCAAGTAACTGAAGCAGAATGTTCTCTTTTTCACCATAATTAGGGCAAGTCCTTTGAAATGTTCTCTCATTGTCTTTCACATTGTCTGAAGACCATCCATTTCTTTTTTATGTCACTTAAAGATCATCCACCAAATGAAGCAACAAAGCAAGGAGGCCTAAAGCCCTGTTCACAAAACAGAGGAGAATTTGCAGGACTAGCAGCCTCTGCAGCCTAGCACAGGAATTTCTGGGTTCAGTTACATGGAAGGAGAGCTTTCTCGTCATTTAACATCATTAGCATCATCTGTTAGCTCTGAACTTGCAGGTAAACTAACTCCTGAGTAGTCTGACTTTTCTGTAGCAGAAAAGTACTGTAGGAAAATAAACTCAGAATGAAAGAATTATGGGACAAATTGCATAGACAGGTACAGACTCCACCTAGTGCAGAGACTGACATTAATTAATTATGAGATTTTTACAGTATAATGAAAGAAGTCTAAATTTGCCGTTATTTGTCCTGAGCCAAAATAAGTTGTGTGATTGTAACATTTAATGTATTTTTAAAAGGAGTAAACAAAGAAAAGCATGCTGTTGTGAATGCGTTTCATTACCTATCAAGTTTGGCCCTGGTTTCTTCATAATTTCTCCAGCCTGCGGTGGCTTGGTAATATTGAATAGTATGTAATCATCACTGGAATCCATGTCAGAAGCATGAAGCATGGAGCCCTGAATCAAGATCGTCTGTCCCTCATGAACTTCAATAACCATATTGCTGATAAGAAATGGAGGACTGTCATCTTTAGGGAGGATATTGATTGGAAGCTTGTGGCGAATACTGTGGGGGCCATCAAAAATCCTAAATACCACAAAGTCCTTAGTAGAATCACTGTCATCATGATGGTAGTGAACAGCTCCAGCCTGAATGTCAGAAACTGTGAACATGAATCCTTTCCCTCCTGTCAAAACAGTGGAAGAAAACGCATCAAAAATGTGTGGTTCTGCCCAGAACAGAATCCTTCTACCAATATGTATGTTATTAAAAGAAAGAGGAACAATACATTTCTAACTAGGAAAATCAAATGCAACTTCACCTCTCAGAAACAAGTTTGTAGAAATTGAAATAGTTAGTAAGAATGCCGAATTTGTAACTGTGATAGCAGAGAAAATCCTTCAAATATCCATTGCACTAAAACTAACTGGAGACATCAAGGACTGTTTCCACTTCAATTACAACCTCTACTTTCCTATCAGAACATTTTATATGTATTTTAAGCATCAAAGAGAATATGCTTTATAATTAAGCTCAGCATTTCTTTGAGAGAAAAAATTATGGTTTGGGTTTTCTGGTATATTAAGTTTTTTTATTGTCTATAATATGACAATTTTACACCTCTGCTTCACTGGGCATGTTATTCATACAGGCAAGTATTCAGGCAGGTTAAAGTTTTCTAGAACTGCAAGCTGGTGCTAAAAGGTCTGATCTCACCAGGACCTCAAAAAAACCAAACCAAAACAAAACAAACCAGATATTCCTTTAAGGTCTGAACATCATTTGGTGCTTACTATACAAAACAAAAAGCAATTGCCAAAATCTGTGGTGATGGTTTCTTTGCATGTACCTATGCACACATATGAAAGAGACTAGAACAGGAGTATCCACCCTTGGCTGATACATGGGAGTCTGAAAAATTGTTAGACCCAGCACGCAAGGATAGAACTGCCACCAGGACATGGGCCTTGCAGACGCAGCTGGTCTACTGCTCTATGGCCTGCAGCTCACCCTGTAGCTGGTTACACAGTGTCCCTGTAACATCACCTCTGTGGCTGAACCCGCCTATCACTGCTGACACCACATAGTTCTTGTTGGTAGTTCTACAGGAGGGTGATTCTGAAGACAATGAACTCCTTGGCCATAGTTTCTGAGATGAAACATNCACAATGGGTGATCTGACATTAATGGGCTGCCCAGAGAGGTGGTGGATTCACCATCCCTGGAGGGTTTTAAACGCAGATTGGACGTGACACTGAGTGCCATGATCTAGTAAAGGGACTGGAGTTGGACCAAGGGTTGGACTTGATGATGTCAGAGGTCTTTTCCAACCCAATCGATTCTATGATTCTATGATTCTAAATAGTTTCTGTTTCTATTAAATTCTGAATATCAACTTCTCCTTTTCTTTAAATAGTTGGTTTGTCTCTCTAGGTTATGTATTTTACATTAAAATATTTAACTATCAAAACCCCAGCATTCATAGTGGCAGCATGTTCCTACGTTGCCAAGAGCAGAGCGACTTTCATTGTATAACCATTTTCCCAAGCCCTGCGGCAACCCGTGGACTGCAGAGCAAAACTGGTAGTATTGATAATGCAGAATGCCAATGAATTAGAAGTGTAATTTAATCACCACCTTTTGAAATAAACCTTAAAGCTGCCAGCAAGTAACAACCATATTCAAATGTCATCTGTATTTGCCAACAAATCAAAATCACTTGGCATTCTTTAGCATCTGCAAGCAAAAATGTTAGAAGTGAAAATGTAGTGACTGCATTTCACCTGTCATGCTTCTCAATGAAAGCATAGCTGATTTCTTTAAAATTTCAGCTTTGGAACGTAAAGGAAAGTAAAGGTTCAATCCTAAATTTTATTAAATTCCCCATGCCTAGCCCATTTGTAGCAGGGGAAGGCAATCATCAGAGGGAGCAGAGCTGTTGTGTTGTCATAGAGGAAAAGTTTCCAATCTCTGGAGTTGAAATTACATACCTCTCACTGAGAGCTGTCCATGCTGTAAGCCATCAACTGTGACTAAGCGAACATTTTGGATGTCATCATTGTCTACAATTTGGAAGTGTTGCCATGTGATAGGTCGGGATTGCCCCTCTAGGAGACTGAGGCCTGCAAAGAGCAGAGTGCTGTGTCACCAAAGCAGCTGTGAGATTCAAGGCTGTCAGAATCCAGCCCTTCTGAAGGTGTTTATAGCCACGAATAACATCCAGAATGTTTAATTCCAGCTACACACCTACCTGTAACAGGCATTCCAGGGGAGGCTCAGAGTGGATATAAGGAAAAGTTTCTTCACTGAAAGAGTGGTTAAACACTGGAACAGGCTCCCCAGGGAAGTGATGGAGTCACCATCCTTGAAAGTGTTCGAAAACCAAGTAGACATGGCACGTTGCAATATAGTTTAGTACGCATGGTGGTATTTGGATAAAGTTTGGACTGAATAGTCTTGGAGATCTTTTCCTGCCTTAATGACTCTATGATGCTATGATTTTAAGGCCAGTTAAAAGCCTGCTAACAGCTTTTAATATACTTGCCCTAAGTAACTCTCTTTAAGGAATCTTTTTCAGGGAAATAATGTATTCTGGTGTTGCAGAATACACCTAGAGCAGGTAGCTTGCTGTGTGAGCTGCACGTTGTGCCCTGGGTAGGGGGAAGTGGGTGAAGTCCCAAACAAGGAAACTGTGAATGGGCACAGGCCCTTTGTCTAACAAAGAGCAAAGAGAGAGTGGCCAGACCCGATGAATAAGAACAAGTATCACCATTGGAACCATTACATAGACTGTGAGAGTATAAAAACCCAAGCATTACTTTGTTCAGGGTACCTGCATACAGATATCCAGCTTGAGCTGTTTTTGTGTTGTTGCACCAAGTTAACTTACATAAAGGAGCCAGACATCTGAGATTCTGCTACAGGAAACACAGGATCAAGACAGCAAGGAAAACTTGTCTGATAGTGTGAATGTCATGTGTGCAGGGAGTCAAGTGGGGTACCCATCGTCTCACTGAAGCCACCCACCGCTAAGCGGATTTGGTCCCAGTAGTGAAAGTCTTGGGTGGTGCACAGAGAGGGGCATCTGAATGGTCAGACAGGAAAGTTTCCTTAACATCTGTTCCAGTTACCCAATAAACTAACAAGGCACATTTCTGAACTTTTGCACAGACCTGAGTGTTGCACTTGAAATCTCACAGTGCCTGAAACTGGGCACTCAGCCTGCTTAGTGAGCCTGCATTTAAAAATAGATATTGATCTTCAGGATGGAGAAGAGTTTTCCTTCATTTTACCCCAACAGTCATTTCAGGTGAGGTTTCTCTGGAAGGACGTGAGGTACCTTCTCAGCTCCTTCCCTTTTCTACAGTTTGGAAACTGCACTTTCTCTGGTGCTAACTTCATGACTTGTTTGATCTTTTCATGATTAAATATCAATATACATTTCACTCTAAATGGGAGACCCTGTCCTTTTTCCAATGCAGGCATCAAAAATCTGGTTGAGTTAGTCTTCACCCTGTAAGATTGTCCATTTTTGCACATTTCCACTTTAATCAATACCCACAAGTCTTGGTCTGTGCCGCATGCTACCCTACTATCCCTGTTCTATTATGTATTTGTCCCTTCTACTTACACTTTTTAATGTACAGTTTATTCTTAAAGAAAATTCTTCATAAAGACATCCTAGTTTTCCTGTAACCCCCTTTTTCCCTTATTTTTCATTCCAGTTAAAACGTTAGATCTTTTTCAAGAT